>PVKP010001388.1:0-147810 GCA_004027715.1 Plecturocebus donacophilus | reverse complement strand
ATTGCTATCTACTATTTTATCTTCCACCTTTTGGTCTTTTGTGGTTTTGAGTATTTTATTTTATTTCCTGTTAGCATATCAGTTTTAGTTTTATTTATCTTTTACAGTCTTAGATGGTTGCCTTTTGGTTGGAATATGTATTTATAATTAATCCGATTGTACTTTCAGCTCCACTTTCTAATAATATTATACCATATCCTGGGTAGTGTGACTACCATGTAATAAAAAATATTTCTATTACCTCTCTCTGAATGTTTCTTTCATCAATGCTATTTTATGCATTATATCTATATATAAGTATACATAAACATATATATACACATATGTTTGTATGCATATGTTTGAATATATTTTTGCTATTATTATTGTGAAAAATTATCTGTTACATCAATTGAAAATAGGAAAATTAATGTTTTTATTTTACCTTCACTTACTTATTTTCCAGTGTTCTTCTTTCCTTTAGGTAGGTTCTCACCTATATAATTTTTCTTTTTTTGAAGAACTTATTTTAAAATTTCTTACAAGGCAGTTCTATTGATAAAAAATTATCAGCATTTGTTTGTATGAAAAAGTCTTCATTTCTCTTTTACTTTTAAAGGGTCATTTTGCAGGATACAGAATTCCAGGTTGATGGCAGTTTTTTGTTTTGCTTTTTCTTTTCTCTTTGACAACTTTTTAAATATTTCACCCCACTCTCTTTTTATTGTATGATTTCTGGAAGGAAGTAAGATGTGATTCTTGTCTGTTGTCTTTTAAGTTCCCCAATGCCCCTAAATTTTCTCAAGTCTTTTCACTTATTTTTTATTTTCTTCAGTCTGACTGTAGAAGATGTCTAGGTGTAGGATTCTTAAATGCATCCTGCTTTGTGTTCTCTGAACTTTCTATATCTGTGTTTTGGTATCTGACGTTAGTTTGGAGATATTTGCAGGCATTATTACTTCAAATATTATTTCTTCCTTTCCCCATTTTTTCTCTTGCTACCCCCATTATATGTATATAACACATTTTGTAACTATCTTGCAGTTCTTGTATAGGGAGCTTTTTTTCACTCTTTTCTCTCTTTGATTTTCTAATTTGGAAGTTTTAATTGAGATATTCTTGAGCTCAGATTCTTTTTTTTTCCTCAGCTGCATCCAGTCTACTGATTTACTCATCAAACATATTCTCTTTTTTGTTATAGTGCCTTTGGTCTTTAGCATTTAAAAAAATACTTCTTAGAATTTCTATCTCTCTGATCATTTGTTCTTACATGCTATCCACTTTATGCATTTAAGCATATTAATAATAGTTGTTTTAGACTCTTGGTCTGATAATTTCAACATCACAGACAGATCTGAGTTTGCTTCTGATGCTTGTTCCACCTCTATAAATTGTGTTTTTCTGTTTGTTTGTTTTGTTTTGTTTCATGAGATGGAGTTTCATTCTTGTTGCCCAGACTGGAGTGCAATGGCAGGATCTCAGCTCACTGCAGCCTCCCGGTTTCAAGTGATTATCCTGCCTCAGCATCCCGAGTAGCTGGGATTTCAGGCATGTACCACAATACTTGACTAATCGTATTTTAGTAGAGACAGGGTTTCACCATGTTGGCCAGGCTGGTCTTGAGTTCTTGACCTCAGGTGATCCACCCGCCTTGGCCTCCCAAAGTGCTAGGATGAAGTGAGCCACCATGCCCAGCCGTACTGTGTTGTTTGCTTTGTTTGCCTTTTAGTATGACTTGTTGTTTTTTTTCTGATAGGATCTTGCAGTTACTAGGCTGGAGTGCTGTGGCATGATCATTTTTCACTGCAGCCGTGAACTCCTGGGCACAAGTGATACTCCTTCCTCAGCCTGCCAAGTAGCTAGGACTATAGGAACGTGCTGCCATTACTGCCCTTTCTCTTTTTTTGTGTCTATGCCTTGTAATTTTGTCTTCATAGCTGAACATTATGCACTGAGTAAGAGGATTTGTATTAAATCAGCTTTAGTAATGTGGTGGCAAAGGGTAAGGAAAGGGAAAGCATGCTATGGTTCCATGATCAGATCTGACCTCTGAGCTGTGTGCTTCACAAGTGTTACCCAATCCTCCCATTCCACTTTAGGTGGAACAGACTGGCTGGAGGGGCTTGGAATAGGATATTTCTCTTCCACCAGTTTGACTGGGCTCTGGAACAAAAATTTCAATAGTTTTAGACCCTGTTAAAAGAAAAACTCTTGAAGACAGGCCTTGTCAAAAAGAATAGAACGTTCTGCAATATTTCAAAATGATTATTTTTCCCCACTCTCTACTGGAAACGTAAGGAAATTTTTCCATAATATTTACCGTGAGAATCTGGTGAAGCTTCTGGAGGTAAAACTCACAAATGTAGGGGCCCCTCTGATTCAGTTGCCTGGGCATATTTGGTTCTCAGAATTTTCCAGAATGAGCCTTCAGCAACTTGTCAGTTCCAGTTCAGGTTTTTCTGATCCAGTACTGGTTCTCACAAGTTTTCTGTTGGTGGGTTTCTTCACCAATATGTTGTAATTCTTGTGTATTCTGTGGGACCTTTGTATTTTCTCTGTATTTTCCCATCTCTTCAATTTTGAGGTAGTCGTTTTTCTTGCCACTTCACTTCCCTAGTTCAGAGAAGCTGTTGAATTTTTAGTTGTCGAGTTTTTCACTTGTTAGGACAGAGTGGTGACTTCTCAGCTTCTTACATGCTAAACAGAAAGCCACTATGAAAGCATTTTTAATGTGTGAATGTGTACCTGAGAGCTATTATTGTTTAGCTCCTTAAGGAAAGCTTGTTTTTTCTCTGTGTTTGCTATTTCGCCACTCAAAAAGGTTCAGTTTTAGGGAATATTTTGTAGTTATTGAGGCCATTATTAAATTCAATCAATATTGTTTTTTGTCTCATATGTCTTGCAAGGTTTCTATGTATAAAAACACACCCAGGTCAAAATATGATAAAGAAATTGGAAATTTTCATCCCTTTCTTTAGTTCCATAAAATGAAAACAAGATGAACATTGTATTAGGGTGTTCAGAATGGTCCTTAATATATTTTATCCACAAGTATTTATATTTTTTCATTCAATGAAAATTTGTGCTAAACAAACCTAGGTTAAACACAGAAAATTATTTTCTTGGATTCTCCCTTTCTCAGGTACCCCATGGAAAGGAATCTATCTTTATAATAACAAGAGTAATGATTTTAAAAATTATTTTTTTCTCACATGCTTCATAGCTTCATACCATTCATTAAATTACATATTTGATAACCATAAAATGTCTTCACAGTTTACCCTGATTAGCTAAATAATAAAATTACTATTGCAAAAACTTAAAATCTTTTTTCTTATGTAACAACACAGAGATGTTTTTATGACACAAAATAAGTCCCTTTTGACTATTTGTGTTTGTTTCTTGAAATATTTTTGTAGCCTTCTGTTGGCAGTGTGCTGAAGAAAAATTTAGGTTGTAGATTTAGATTTTGAGGTTGACAATGACATCTTTGAAAATAATTTTAAAAACTATTGATCATGATTTCTTCCTTAGCTATGAAACCATTCCAGGACAAAAACCAGATAAATCCAGGACCCACAGGGAGAAAATCGATAGTAATGACATTAGAGAAAGTACTTTTGGGAAGCAACATAAAAACAATAAGCTCTGATTAATTTGAAAAATTTCTACAAGTAGGCTTTTAAGGACAATAAGTCCTTCCTGACAATTTCTGTGTTACATCAGCCTTATAATAATATGCTACAATTTTAGATTATTGTACATTTCACAGGGCCTAAGAAGTGAGAGTATCACCATTCTCTCTCTCTCTCTCTCTCTCTCTCTCTCTCTCACACAAACACACACACACACACACACACACACGCATATATATTATATATAAAAATATCTGTCTATGTCTATACCACCATTGTTCCCCCTTGGAGAAAACCACTGGCTGTCTTAATAAAACCAAACCGAAAGCCTCGCAGTTTGAGTGGTCATGCAGCATGCAGGGTCCGAGCTCTATACCTAACATATCTATACTGTCCAATTCACTGTTCTGTGATGATGGAAATATGTGATATCTAAGTTGTTCAATACTATAGTCACTAGCTCCATGTGCCTACTGAGTACATGGAATGTGATCAGAATGATTAAGTAATACAATTTTAAATTTTCTTTAATTACATTCATTAAAATTAAAATTTATGTAACCACATGTGATGAGTAGCCACTATACTGTCAGAATAGAATATAGACTCCAGACTTCTGTTCCTTATGATTTCTCCCAGAAAGAGTTCCTGCGTTATTGCTCTATCACATAGGTACTTAACTCTGGCTCCATATTATGTTAGTCTGGGGAAGTTAAAAACATCAAATTTTGGCAAGAACAAACCAGCAATCCCAAGAAAATCCGCAGACCCTCTGAAGGAAACAGACTGCTCTTTCAGGACCTGGGAGACACCCCAAAGACTGTTAGTGCCCCAACTGCAGAAGGAAGGAAGGAAAATCCTCTCTCAGGAGAAGTTTCCCACCTTATCTGGAGCTGAGTCAATTTAGAGTGCCGGGAGAAATACGGGGGTAGAGGAAGCAGTGGGTAAGACCCGAGCTCACTAGGACCCCAAGTAGACCATTCCTGCCCGGCACCACAGGGATGCATTGGGAGGGCAGCCCGAGGAGCAGCGGAAAATGCCACAGGGAGAAGGAAGTCTCCAGCTGAACTTAGTAACAATTTGAACCGTTCGAGAAACCTCCTGGCCAGAACTCAAGGGAAGGTGTAAATCCAGTGTACAGACTCCCCAGGTGGGGGAAAAACCAAGCACTTTTATTTCACAGATGGGAAGCAGGTAGCCTGAGGCAAGGTCTCAAGCCCTGCTCACCCACTGCCTGGAAACAGACTTGGGGCTGTTAGTGGGGCAAAATGGGAGTGAGACCAGCCCTTCAATTTATGAGGGAGCTGGGTGAGGCCTGTGACTGCTCACTTTCCCCAACGTTTCTGACAACCTGCATGACTCAGCAGAAGTAGCCATAATCCTCCTAGGTAGCCACAGCAAGACCCATCCAAGGAGAGTCTGAGCTCAGACATGCATAGCCCTGCCCCCACCTGATGGGACTTCCCTATTCGCCCTGGTAACTGAAGACAAAGGGCATATAATCTTGGGAGTTTTAGGGCTCTGCCCACCACTGGTTCCTCTCTATACTACCGCAGCTAATGCTCTCTGGAAAGTGCCACCTCTCAGCAGGAGAGGAGCCAGCACAAAAATAGAGCATTAAACCACCAAAGCTAAGAACCCTCACAGAGTTCATTTCATCCCCCTGCTCCCTCTGCCAGAACAGGTGCTGGTATCCATGGCTGAGAGACCCATAGACAATTCACATCACAGGACTCTATGCAAACAATTCACAGTACCAGCCCAAAGCCTAGTAGATTTGCTGGGTGGCTAGAATCAGAAGAGATACAACAATCAATGCAGCTCAGGTCACAGGAAGCCACATCCATGGGAAAAGGGGAAGAGTACTACATCAGGGAAACACCCCATGGGACAAAAAAATGTGAACAACGACCTTCAGCCCTAGACCTTCCGTCTGACAGAGCTTACCCAAATGAGAAAGAACCAGAAAACCAACCAAGGTAATATGACAAAACAAGGCTCCTTAACACCCTCAAAAATCACTCTTTCACCGGCAATGGATCCAAACCAGGAAGAAATCCCTGAATTACCTGAAAGAGAATTCAGGAAGTTAGTTATTAAGCTAATCAGGGAGGCACTACAGAAAGGTGGAAGCCATTGCAAATAATAATAATACAAAAAGTGAAGGGAGAAATATTCAAGGAAATAGCATAAATAAAAAACAATCAAAACTTCAGGATACAATGGACACACTTATAGAAATGCAAAATGCTTTGCAAAGTCTCAGTAATAAAATTGAACAAATAGAAAAAAAAATTCAAAGCTCGAAGACAAGGTCTTTGAATTAACCCAATTCAACAAAGACAAAGAAATATGAATAAAGCCTTCAAGAACTCTGGGGTTATGTTAAACAACCAATGTGAAAAATAATGGTGTTCCTGAGGAAGAAGAGAAATCTAAAAGTTTGGAAAACATAATTTGGGGGAATAATTGAGGAAAGTTTCTTGGTCTTGCTAGAGACTGAGACACCCATATGCAAGAAGTACAAAGAACACCAGGAAAATTCATCAAAAATAGATCATCGCCTAGGCAAATTGTCATAAGTTTATCAAAAGTTAAGATGAAGGAAAGAATCTTAAGAGCTATGAGGAAAAAAGCACCAGGTAACCTGTAACGGAAATCCTATCAGATTAACAGCAGATTTCTCACCAGAAACCAGGTAAGAAATCTTCAGCCTCCTCAAATCAAACTATTATTAGTGAAGAATTTTGAATCCAGTGAAACTAAGCATCATATATGAAAGAAAGATACATCTTTTTCAAACAAACAAATGCTGAGAGAATTTGCCACTACCAAGCCACCACCATAAGAACTGCTAAAAAGAACTCTAAATCTTGAAACAAATACTGGAAACACATCAAAACAGAATCTCTTTAAAGCATAAATCACACAGGATCTATAAAACAAAAATAAAAGTTAAAAGCAAAAACAAAACAAACAAGAAAACCAAGGTACACAGGCAACAGCTAGCATGAAGAATACATGGTTCCTTACATCTCAATAATTATATTGAAAGTAAATGGCTTAAATGCTCCATGTAAAAGGTACAGAATGAAGACACAACATACCAGAATCCCTGGGACACCTTTAAAGCAGTGTCTAGAGGGAATTTTATACCACTAAATGCCCACATGAGAAGGGAGAAAAGATAAAAAATTGACACCTTAATGTCACAATTAAAAGAACTAGAGGAGCAAGATCAAATTCAAAAGCTAACAGAAGATAAGAGATAACTAAGATCAGAGCAGAACTGAAGGAGATTGAGATACAAAAGACCCTTCAAAAAATTAATAAACTCAGGAGCAGTTTTTTGAAAAGATCAACAAAATAGAATGCTAGCCAAACTAATAAAAAAGACAAGAGAGAACAAATAGATGTAATAAAATATGATAAAGAGGATATCACCACCAATTCCACAGAAATACGAGCTACCATCAGAGATTACTACAAACACCTCTATGCATATAAACCAGTAAATCTAGAAAAAAATGGATCAATTCCTTGACACTTACACCCTCCCAAGACTAAACCGGGAAGAACTTGAAACCCTGAAGAGACCAATAACAAGGTCTGAAGTTGAGGTGGGAATTAAGAGCCTACCAACCAAAAAATGTCCAGGACCAAATGGGTTCACAGCTAAATTCTACCAGAGGTACAAAGAGGAGCTGGTGCCATTCCTTCTGAAACTATTTCAAACAATACAAAAAGGGGGAATCCTCCCTAATTCATTTTATGAGACCAACATCATTCTGGTACCAAAGCCTGGCAGAGACACAACTAAAAAAGAAAATTTTAGGCCAATATCCATGATAAACATTGATATGAAAATCCTCAACAAAATACTGGCAAATTGAATCCAACAGCACATCAAAAAGCTTATCCATCATGATCAAGTGGCTTCATCCCTAGGATGCAAGGCTGGTTCAATAGACACAAATCTGTAAGCATAATCTATCACATAAACAGAATGATAGACAAAAACCACATGATTGTCTCAATAGATGCAGAGAAGACCTTCAACAAAATTCAACAGCCTTTTATGTTAAAACTCTCAATAAACTAGATATTGATGGAATGTATGTCAAAATAATGAAAGCTATTTATGACAAACCCACAGCCAATTTCATACTGAATGAGCAAAAACTGGAAGCATTCCCGTTGAAATCCAGCACTAGACAAGGATGCTCTCTCTCACCACTCCTATTCAATATAGTATTGGAAGTTGTAGCCAGAGCAATCAGGCAAGAAAAAGAAATAAAATGTATTCAATTAGGAAAAGAGGAAGTCAAATTGTCTCTATTTGCAGATGACATGATTGTATACTTAGAAAACCCCATTGTCTCAGCCCAAAATCTCCTTAAGCTGATAAGCAACTTCAGATAAGTCTCAGGATACAAAATCAATGTGCAAAAATGACAAGCATTCCCATACACAAATAACAGACTAACAGAGAACCAAATCATGAGCGAACTCCCATTCACAATTGCTACGAAGAGAATAAAATACCTAGGAATACAACTAACAAAGGAGGTAAAGGATTTCCTCAAGGAAAACTACAAACCACTGCTCAAGAAAATAAGAGAGGACACAAACAGATGGAAAAACATTCCATGCTCATGGTTAGAAAGAATCAATGTCATGAAAATGGCCAGACTGCCCAAAGTAATATATACATTCAATGCTATCCCCATCAAGCTACCATTGACTTTCTTCACAGAATTGGGAAAAAAAACACCTTAAACTTCATATGGAACTAAAAAAGAGTCAACATAGCCAAGAAAATCCAAGGAAAAAAACAAAACAACAACAACAAAAAAAAACAAAGCTGGAGATATCACGCTACTTGACTTCAAACTATACTACAATGCCACAGTAATCAAAACATCATAGTACTGGGACCAAAACAGAGACATACAGCAATGGAACAGAACAGAGGCCTCAGAGACAACACCACACATCTACAACCATCTGATCTTTGACAAACCTGACAAAAACAAGTAACGGGAAAAGGAGTCCCTGTTTAATAAATGGTGTTGGCAACTGGCTAGCCATGTGCAGAAAGCTGAAACTGGACCCCTTTTTTGTAACTTACACAAAAATTAATTCCAGATGGATTAAAGATTTAAACATAAGATCTAAAACCATAAAAATCCTGGAAGAAAACCTAGGCAATATCATTCAGGACATAGGCATAGGCAAGGACTTCATGACTAAAACACCAAAAGCAATGGCAACAAAAGCCAAAATAGACAAATGGGATCTAATTAAATTTAATAGTTTCTACACAGCCAAAGAAACAATCATTAGAGTGAACTGCAGCCAACAGATTGGGAAAAAATTTTTGCAAGCTACCCATCTGACAAAGGGCTAATAACCTACAAAGAACTTAAACAAATTTACAAGGAAAAAAGCAAACAACCCCATCAAAAAGTGGGCAAAGGATATGAATAGACACTTTTCAAAAGAAGATATTTGTTCAGCCAACAAACATATGAAAAAAGTTCATTATCACCGGTCATTAGAGAAATACTAATCAAAATCACATTGAGATATCATCTCATGCCCATTAGAATGGCTATCATTAAAAAATCAGGAGACAACAGATGCTGGAGAGGATATGGAGAAATTGGAACATCTTTACACTGTTGGTGGGAATGTAAATTAGTTCAACCATTGTGGAAGACAATGTGGCAATTCCTCAAGAATCTAGAATTAGAAATACTATTTGACACAGCAATCACATTATTGGGTATATACCCAAAGGATTGTAATACATTCTATTATAAAGATACATGCACACGTTATGTTTATTGTGGCACTGTTTACAATACAAAGACTTGGAACCAACCCAAATGCCCATGAAAGATAGACTGGATAAAGAAAATGTGCACATATACACCATGGAATACTATGCAGCCATAAAAACGGATGAGTTCGTGTCCTTTGCAGGGACATGGATGAAGCTGGAAATCATCATTCTCAGCAAACTGACACAAGAACAGAAAACCAAACACCACATGTTCTCACTCATAAGTGGGTGTTGAAGAATGAGAACACATTGACACAGGGAGGGGAACATCACACACAGAGGTTCTTCAGGGGGTAGGGGAGCTATGGGAGGGATATCAAGGGGTGGGAGGATTAGGGAGGGATAACAGGAGAAATATCTAATGTAGATGATGAGGGGATGGATGCAGCGAACCACCAAGGCACGTGTATACCTATGTAACAAACCTGTAAGTTCTGCACAGCACATGTACCCAAGAACTTAGTATAATTTTTTTAAAAAAGAAAAATAAGTAACTAAAAAATAAATAAATAAAAATTGTTGAAGAGATTAATAAAAAATTAAAATAAAGTTTATAAATGGGAGAATAATAATTTTTTTTCAAATTTGCATCATAGCTTGTCAGATTGGTTCAATGAAATGACTGTATATTAGCTACAGAACTTGAGAATGGACAATAATTCTCCAACCAACTCTCCGCTTCCTTCAGGAGACTCACCTAATGCATAAGGACTCACGTAAACTTAAAGTAAAGGGGTGGAAAAAAGCATTTAATGTGAACGCTTACCAAAAGCGAGCAGGGGTAGTTAGTTATTCTTATGTCAGACTAAACAGACTTTAAAGCAACAGCAGTTAAAAGAGACAAAGAAGAACATTATATAATGGTAAAAGGCCTGTGCAACAGGAAAATATCACAATTCTAAACATATATGCACCTAACACTGGAGCTCCCAAATATATAAAACAATTACTAATAGACCTAAGAAATGAGATAGACAGCAACACAATAATAGGGACCTCAATACTCCACTGGCAGCACTGGACAGGTCATCAAGACAGAAAGCCAACAAAGAAACAATGGATTTAAACTATACTTTGTAACAAGTTGACTTAACAGATGTATTCAGAACATTACCTCCAACAACTGCAGAATATACATTGTATTCAACATCACATGGAACCTTCTCCAAGATAGACAATATGATAGGCCATAAAGCAAGCCTCAGTAAATTTAAGAAAACTGAAATTATATCAAGCATTCTCTCAGACTATGGTGGAATAAAAGTGGAAATCAACTCCAAAAAGAACCTTCAACACCATGCAAATTCATGGAAATTAAATAACCTTCTGCTGAATGTACATTGGGTCAAACACAAAATAAAGATGGATATCGAAAAATTCTTTGACCTAAACGACAATAATGACACAACCTATGAAAACCTCTGGGATACAGCAAAGGCAGTGCTAATAGGAAAGTTCATAACGTCTACATAAAAAAGATTAAAAGAGCACAAACTGACATTCTAAGGTCACACCTCAAGGTATTAGAGAAGCAAGAACAAACCAAACCAAAACCCAGCAGAAGAAAGGAAGTAACCAAGATCACAGCAGAATTAAATGAAATTGCCACACACACACACACACACACACACACACACACACACACACACACACACAAATACAAAAGATAAATGACACACAAAAAGCTGTTTTTTGTAAACATAAATAAAATTGATAGACTGTTAGCAAGATTAACCAAGAAAAAAAGAGAGAATATTCAAATAATTCATTAAGGAATGAAATAGGAGATATTACAACTCACTGAAATACAAAAGATTATACAAGGCTACTATGAACACCTTTATTCTCATAAATTAGAAAACCTAGAAGAGCTTAATAAAATCCCAGAAAAAATAGAACCCTCCTAGCTTAAATCAGGAAGAATTAGACACCCTGAACAGACCAATAAAAAACTGTGAGATTAAAATGGAAATTAAAAAATTACCACCGACAAAAAAAGTCGAGGACTAGACAGATTCAAAGCAGAATTCTACCATTCAAAGAATTGATACCAATATTTTTACACTATTCCAGAAGACAGAGAAAGAGGGAACACTCCCTAATTCATTCTATGAAGCCAGCATCACCATAATACCAAAACCAGGAAAGGACATAACCAAAAAAGAAAACTAAAGACCAATATCCTTGATGGATATAAATGCTAAAATGGATATAAATGACAAAATGCTATCTAACTGAATTCAACAAAAAGATAATACACTATGATCAAGTGGTTTTTACACCAGGGATGCAAGGATGATTTGGCATGCACAAGTCAATAAATGTGATACACCACATAAACAGGATAAAAAACAAAAATCGTATGATCATCTCAATAGCAGCAGAAAAAGCATTCAAAAAAATCCAGCACTTCTTTATAATTAAAACTCTCAGCAAAATCAGCACACAAGAGGCATACTTCAATATAATAAAAGCCATCTATGGCAAACCCACAGCTAAAATAATACTGAGTGGGGAAAAGTTGAAAGCATTTCCTCTGAGAACTGAAACAAGACAAGAATGCCCACTCATGCCACTCCTCTTCAACATAGTACTGGAAGTCCTAGCAGAGCAATCAGACAAGAGAAAGAAAGAGCATCAAAATCAGTAAAGAGGGAGACAAACTGTCACTGTTTGCTGACAATATCACCACTTATTTTAAAAACCCTTAAGATTCCTCCAAACAGCTCCTAGAACTGATAAAATAATTCATCAAAGTTTCCAGATACAAGATTAATGTACACAAATCAGTAGCTCTTCTATAAATCAACAGTGACCAAGCAGAAAATCAGATCAAGAACTCAACCCCTTTTACAATAGCTGTGAAAATAAAATAAAATACTTGGGAATATACCTAACCAATGAGGCAAAAGACCTGTACAAGGAAAACTACAAAACACTGTTGAAAGAAATCATAGATGATATCAACAAATCAAAATACACCCCATGCTCACTGGTGGGGAGAATCAATATTGTAAAAATGACCATACTGCCAAAAGCAATCTGCAAATTCAATGCAATCCCATCAAAATAGCATCATCACTCTTCACAAAATTAGAGAAAACAGCCCTAAAATTCATATAGAACCAAAAAAGAGCTTTCATAACCAAAGCAAGACTAAGCAAAAGAACAAATCTGGAGACATCACACTATCTGATTTTAAACTACACTATAAGGCAATAGTCACCAAAACAGTGTGGTACTGATATAAAACTAGGCACATAGAGCAATGGAACAAAATAAAGAACTCAGAAGTAAACCCAAATACCTACAGCCAACTGATCTTTAACAAAGCAAGCAAAAACATAAAGTAGAGTAAGAACACCCTTTTCAACAAATGGTGGTGGGATAATTGGCTAACCACATGTACAGTAATAAACCTGGATCCTCATCTCTTACCCTATGCAAACATCAAGGCAGATGGATTTAAGACTTAAATCTAAGACCTGAAACTGTAAAAATTTAGTAGGTAACATTGGAAAAGCCCTTCTAGATGTTAGCTTAGGCAAGGATTTTATGACCAAGAACCCAGAAGCAAATGCAATAAAAACAAAGATAAATAGTTGGGACTTAATTAAAATAAAAAGCTTTTGCAAGGCAAAAGGAGCAGTTAGCAGAGCAAAAAGACAACTCACAGAGTGAGAGAAAATCTTCATAATCTATACATCTGACAAAGGAAGATATCCAGAATCTACAATGAACTTAAACAAATCAGTAAGAAAAAACAAACAAACAATCCCATCAAAAAGTGGGCTAAGGAAATGAGTAGACAAATCTCAAAAGAAGATATACAAATGGCCAACAAACGTTGAAAAATGTTCAGCTTCACTAATGATCAAGGAAATGCAAATCTAAACCACAATGTGATACCACTTTACTCCTGCAAGAATGGCCATAATCAAAAAATCAAAAAACAGTAGATATTGGTGTGGATGCAGTGAGCAGGGAGCACTTCTACACTGCTGGTGGGATATAAACTAGTACAGCCACTATAAAAAAACAGTGTGGAGATTCCTTAAAGAACTAAAAGTAGAACTACCATTTGATCTAGCAATCCCACTACCAGGTATCGATCCAGAAAAAAAGAAGTCATTATATGAAAAAGATACTTAGACAAATATGTTTATAGTAACACAATTTGAAATTGCAAAATCATGGAACCAACTCAAATGATGTGCATTAGTCAATGAGTGAATAAACAAACTGTGAGATATATATATATATATGTGTGTGTGTGTGTATATATATGTATATATATATGAATACTACTCAGCCAGAAAAGGAATGCATTAACAGCAACAGCTGTAGCGACTGGATGAGATTGGAGACTATTATTCTAAGTGAAGTAACTCAAGAATAGAGAACCAAACATCCTATGTTCTCACTGGTATGTAGGAGCTAAGTTATGAGGACACAAAGGCAAAAGAATAATACAATGGACTTTGGGACTTGCCGGGATGGGTGGCAGGGGGACGAGGATAAAAGACGACAAATAGGGTGCAGTGTATACTCCTCAGGTGATAGGTGCACCAAAGCTCACAAATCACCACTAAAGAACTTAGTCATGTAATCAAATACTACTTTTACCCTAATAACTTATGGAAAAATAAAAAACAAGAAAGCGGATACATTTATAAAAGCAAAAACATGAAAAAATAAAAATAGCAACTGTTTAACATTGAATCGAGGTTAAGAACAATTGCTACAGGATAAGTATGGATTCACAAATCTTTTCTTGTCTCTCTTAGCACAGATATAACCATTTATTCTGGGAGTTATCCATGGCTGTGTCATAACAGGATGAGAGTAGGTCCAGAGGATGCACATGTTGAGGCTCAGGAAACAAAACCCCAAAGCATGATGCTTTGGCATGCTGAGGACTTTGACTTAAGAAAATCCAAAGGCCTTGGAAGCTGCCTCAAAATGAAGGCCTCTCATCTTCCCTTGTTTCTTCCTTGTCCCAAGCATAGGGAGGGACTCTGTGAAGTTCCCTTATTTGACTGAGGAAAGTCTTTCCAAAAGAAACTCAATTGCCTTCAATCACCTGTGTAAAGTCTTATTAACCATGGAGAATAATCATCAAAGAAGAAACTAAGGGTGGTCACCACACCCACATGGGCAGACTTTTCATCTATTATTTTGTGGTCTTTTACCTGAGAGATATTTTATAATGAAACAATGTTATAACCAGTACAGTTTTGCTTCTTACTTTACCAAAATTTGTTGCTACCTCACTCAGAGACCAGAGGAACGTTGTCCCAGGCTATTGTAGATTTTGTGAGTCCATTCATTTCTCCTAAAAATCGTTTACTCTTCCTCAAAAATTGCCTCTATTTCCCATTTCCCACTCCCTTATGAAGGGATATTTAAGCTTCAATCATCTGATCCTTCTTTGAGTTTTATACTTTGTATCACACCAGTGAGCTTGCATATTATTAAATTTTCATACTTTTTCTTTTGTTAATCTCTCTATTGTTTTGGTTTTTGGACTGACATTACTGAACCTTCACAGGGGGGATTGAAACTTCCCACACATCTATCGCAGACAGTAGTCTCAAAATGTGTTCAGTGGGACATTAGATCCATAGGATGCTAGTACAACTTTTGTAATTAAGTTATCCTAGAAAATTCAGGGGTAATTTGAATATGTTTCCTTATTGGAGGATTTCTCAGAGAGTTTAAATGCCAATGCATTGAGTATTTCCAAGCAGGATAAGTTGTATCACAGTTGTTTTCCCTACAACTTATTTGGCCATGATTTACTGAGGCACATTCTTCTAAAATAGTATATTACCAATTATACTTTAGAGAACAAAGATATTGATAATGTGGCTTATAAGAGGAAGAAATTATCTTGCTGTCAACTTGGGAAGACAAGACTTTGATCTTACTAAGGGAAGCAGCAAAGTTCCTCATTATATTTGTTCTAGTTTATTTTTAGCTGACTCCCTGTGTAGACATTGTTTAATATTCAGATTTTTGGTTTCAAGTGAGAGCTACTGAATCAGAGTGTCCTAACTAATATTACTTCTTCCATTTTTAAAAATAATGAAGGATATGAAATTTTACACTGTATGCAACCTAACAAGTTGGCCTATCACAGTGTCATAGATGTTACTAAAAATTTGTGAGTCAGAAACAGGATTATTAAGGATGGCTTAGAAGGCATCATAAGTTTCATGTTTGTGTCAGTTCCTGTTGACCTCAAGTCGCATGGGTGACAGGCATAAAGGCTCAGTGGATGCTGCAGGTATAGCAGGTTCGTGGTACAATCGAGGAGTCCTGACCTTAGGTAGCCCCCTATTTTTGAAGGGCTGTTGATAAAGCTGCCAAACTTTTGCTGTGTAGAGAGACATTATCCTTATTACTCTAGTCTGAAAATAAACCTGCCCTCTGCCTTGAAAGAAGATGGTATTTTTTATTTTTCAAGGCTGTTTGTGATACCAATATCCTTGCATAGATAATCTGAGCAAAAGTTATCAGTGTCTCGACACAAGATGTGAAGAGATTCAGAAGACATTTTGCTCCCCTCCATCATTTACTAGCTGATTTGTTCTCCAAGTTTCAATGGAAATCACAATTGAAATTGAAATTACATCTACTTTATAGCATTTTTAAATGTATTAACATATTACAGGACTAGAAAATAAACCCAGGTTTGGCAAAAAATAAATAAATTTCTATATAATTTTATAGAAATGCTAAGTTCTCTGTTCTCATTTTACTCAGGGGTTTTAATATTTATCATAAAAAATAAACTGTCTTGTTTCTCTTGTATAAAATATCCACTAATTCAGAAATCTTTCTCTCTGGCCCTTTTTATCCTTATGCTATCCCAGATATGATTCAAGACTCCAATATCTTACATGTAGCTCTGGCATCAGAAAGATGTGCCTGGCCCAGAGTTTCCAATACTCATTCACTGTGAGCTTTACTAATATTTAAAATTTCCAGATTCATCCATGTCCCTATGAAGGACACAAATCTGGAAACCATCATTCTCAGCAAACTAACATAAGAACAGAAAATCAGACACCGCACGGTATCACTCATAGGCAGGTGTTGAACAATTAGAACGCGTGGACACAGGGAGGGGAGCATCACACACTGCTGTCATTTGGGGGGCACTGGGGGAGATAGAGTGGGGGGTGGGGAGGAATAGTGTGGGGAGAAATACCAGATATAGGTGATGGGGGGATGAAGGCAGCAAACCATCTTGCCATGTGTGTACCTATGCAACAGTCCTGCATGATCTGCACATGTACCCCACAACCTAAAGTACAATAAAAAAACAAAATAAAATAAAAAATAAATAAAATAAAATTTCCACTTATTCTTATATCCAAACCTATTGTGCACAGACCCATGACGAGGCATTGGCATGTCCTTTGTAAACATAACATGCGTGCAAGTCACTCTTCCATCTTCCTTTTCCAAAATATGAACTACCTCTGAGTTCAGTAGTGCACTTTCATCCTTTTGTTGTTTTTGTTGCTGTTGTCCAGTTGTTGTTGTTAGATACAACCACAAACCCAAATCCATCTTTGACTCAACTGTCCAGCTCCCTTAGTCCGTCACTACTGCACAGGGGCTCAGCTGTAATGATCTACCTAGAGATTCTTTGCAAGACTTAGAATCACTCCTTGCTACTGCCTTTCAGTGAACAAAATATTCCATCTACTCTCATATTTTTTCCACCTTACTTATTTTGAATTTTATTATCTGATAACTTTCTGAGTCCTGACTATAATCCCAGACACAGATCAGAGCATTAAGTGTTATATTTCTTCTTGAAAGACTAGATCGAACATTTATCATGCTTCTATAATCTTTTTTTCTCTCATAACATGTTGGATGATATTTACATTAAAAAGTAGGAAAAAATTTTTCTTGGGACATTTTATATATTCTTCAACTATTATTATTACTTTTCATCTTTTTAATACTTTCAATTTAGTTCTTGATATTAAAAGTGAACATTTTATAAATAATAACAAGGAAAAAGCTTTCTTTCTCAAACACTGTATTGGCCTTACCCAAAGCATGTTCAAGAACATTTATTGGAACTGAAACCCAAAGTGTTAACATCTAATTATTTCATTACCCTATCTGTAAGACAGTATCGTAGCTTCCTAATTGAGACATGAAAGGACTGGTCATAAAAAGGTTGTCAGTAATACATTTGCAGTGTTATTTCAAAATGTTTTTTGTTACACATGTAAAGGATCTCGAGATGGGGAGATTATCCCAGATTATCTCAGTGGATTCAATGTAATCACTAAATCCTGGTTAGAGAAAGGCAGGAGGATCAGTGCCACAAAAGATAATGTAAGGACAGAAGCAGAGAGTGAACAAAAGATACTTTTCTGCTGACTTTGAAAATGTAAGATGGAGCCATAAACCAAAGAATCTGCATGGTCCTCGGAAATGAAGAAAGGCAGGGAAATGGATCTTCCCGTTGAGTTTCTAGAAGGCAGACAGCCCAGATGACACTGATTTCAGGACTTCTGACCTTTAGAACTGTAAGATGATCAACTGATGTTATTTTAAGCTGCAAAGTTTGGGGTAATTTGTTAGAGCAGCAATAGAAAACTAATATAATATTTATTTTATAAGCCCCTGGCTGGAGACATATAGCCATGGTAGCTGAGTTTTGAAGTAAAAAATAGTTCTCCAACTTCATCTCCTTTTTTTAAATCTCATATTCTATATTTTGTAGAAAGAAAGATAAGAAAGAAACTAATAACTCAGATATTTTGTCTTAAAACTCTGTTGTGACAGAGAGGAAGATGGGCCACTCAAACACAACTGGAGGTAGAGTAGTGAGGACGTCCTCGGCACAGGTGGCGGTTAAGATATTCACTGGTTGTGCGCTGGGACGGCCTGATGGAGGAGGGAAAGACTACCCTGTCAGTGCCATGACTGAGAGGTTTGAAATACACACGGCACAAAAAAAGCTACGTGGGCAGAGGAATCAGACGTTACTATCTACCTTACAAGTGGATAATAAAAAGATTACAGAAATTAAGAATTAGAAACTTAGTGTGAGAATATGAGTCTCTGGAAACACAAAGGACCATCTCATGCAGCAGTTAAGCAGAAAAAATATCGAAAATCAACAAAAGATTTAATAGTCAGAGGAGCTGAACTTAAAGATTATTAAATGTCCCACTGAGGCAGGTCTGTCACACCAAACTCAGGATCCTAGTTGGGAAAACCTGACACCTGAACGCATGATTTGGAGACTTTTGTGTATACGTTTCTGAAGATCTTGATGCCTCAGATTTGTCTGAACCACCTAGGCTTAAAGATACATTCCATCTTTTCCAACTCTCATTAAGATTTAATAGCCCCCTACCCCAAAGAAGAAAATACAGAGAACTTTCCTCACAAGGCTACGGTAACTACCATCAGGAATTGTTTCTACCTTCTTTCTGGGCCCGCTGCATGATCTAGTCAAGCTATATTGAAACTAACTGGAGAGCAAAGAGATTATCCCCCAAATAACTGCTGGAATAAGGAAGTATTTATCACTAGGAACAGTGAGACAGGAATCTCAGGATGCTTGATCGAAAAAAAAAAACAACCCAGAAGCCTAGTTAAAGGGCAGTATTTAGACATAGTGCACTATTTCGGTATACAGGATGTGACATCCTTGCAGCGCCACCAGGGAATGATACAAACTTGCTGCTAGGACTGGACCTAGATTAAAAAAGTTTGAATGAGATTAAACGCAAATGACTGCCCATGGTGAGTGAGATTAAAATGCCCAAATTACCATAATAGTAAAGGGATTAAACATGAAAGAAAGTGAGAATACTGGAATGGATATCTTAAGTGGGGCCTAAAGACTATGTGTTGTCATTCAGAGAATCATTAGAAAATTTAGAGAACAATATCCCATGACCTGTAAGACACACCATTTACCCAGGCCATCGGAAATATGCTGGTGGGAAAAATGCTTAGCAGTAGGTAGGCATAGTTAGAAATTTCAGTTGTGGCTCTCCTCTGAAATCCAGGGCTGATGGTAGGGAGGATGTTACAGAACTTAGCTTGCTAAAAGAAATGAGAACAATAATATGGCCTCAAAGTAATAGGAGCCACATGGCTGTGTTTAACTACCAGAAGCTGGGGGTTGTAATGATGGTAAATGACAGGCAAATTTGGGGTGACCCTTTTGGTCTGACGCATAGACATGTAGAGTCATAGGGATGTTTCAAAGACCGTGGTATCTGTAAGAGTGAAATAGATGGGTAACCAAAAAGCTACCTGTAAAGTGTGTGTGTGTGTGTGTGTGTGTGTGTGTGTGTGTGTGTGTGTGTGTGTGTGTGTGTGTGTGTGTGTGTGATGAGTATAAAGCTGAGAGCAGTTTCCCTAGTAAATATTACAATACCTCTCCAGTTTTCCAAGTTTCAGCCAGTTTTCAAAACAGAGTCAGAACTTTATGGCTAAGCAGATGATTTTGTCTTCAGGAATAAGGAGGTTGAAATACCATAGCCAGTAAATACTGTGCTGATTTGCCCAATCCTTCCTCAAATGGCTCCCTACTTGAATGATTACACATTAGGCTAAGAAAAATATACAGACTTCTCAAAGACCACTGGACATGAGGTTTAGTTGAGATTGATTCATGTAAACCTCCAAATCTCAAGCATTATCAAGGTCCCCTCTTAGGTTGGAACATGTGAGTATCAAGTGGTAAATGAAGTCTAAGGCAGATTTTAACTTACTGTAGGGCCTTTACATCTGTAAATCCAAGCATTGGTCATTTGTGTGGTCCCCACATACATTTCTTGGATTGACAGATTTGACAATTGTATTCAGTTTCACATTGGATCCTTAGGCAACGGGGCTAGAATCATCTTTATGAGGAAGGCCCAGTGGAAGCTTCTGAAGTTTCATGATTTCATGCCCCACCCCCCGAGTCAGGACAAAATGGTATTGACTCTTGGATGTGGGAGAAAAGTAGAAATGAATGTCACTCCTTAAGATCTCAAGAACATGAATTTTATTCTGTTTCTATTTAATTTCTAGTCTGGCCTCGTGCCACAGTAGAATAGACAAGGAGAATCGGTTTATGCCACTACAGGAACAAGTAAGTAGTAGGTCCAATTCCAGCTGTCATTCTTGACACAGAAATATAAACACAGCAGACTAATATAGCCTCAGGTACATAATAGGTAGCCATTGATTTGGAGCTTTTTTGCTATCTCAATCAGGAAAAAAAATGAAAACTGGTCACATCCACACTGAATAAACCAAAAATTTATTAATTTTTCCCCACAGCTATATTACCATACCATTCTCTGTCTTAATATATTCCAAATAACTTTTTACATAATATCACATTGATTAATTATAACAATGGCATCATGCTGATTAGGCAAGATGAACAAGAGATAGCTAGGTAATCCTCTTAAATGGGTTGCAAACGGTGGGAGTTAACTGCAAGAAGAATCAGAAATCTGCTATTTGGTCAAAAGTTTTAGAGATCCAATGGCCAGGGCTATGCCAACACTTCCCCTCAAAAGCAAAGTACCAATTACTTTAGGTTTCATCTACTACTACCAAAGAGAAAGCTTGGTACTAGGAAGGCCTCATACATTCTATAGGCAGCATATTTCCCACCTAGGGATATGATTCTGGCTCATACCCAGAGTGATATAGATGCTGCCCGTGTGAGTGAGACCTGGAGCAAGAAAGGTCTTGGCCCCAGGTCCAAGCTGCAATGTGAGCAGTTCTGCTACTCAGGCCATATGATTCGGCAGACCATACTGTGTTGATGATTTCAGTGTGGAAAAAGATGTAATGTGGCCTTTACGACAAGCATCAGTATAAAAATCACAAAACAGGCCCCTGGGTTTCTGGAGTAAGGCCATGTTATCTCTAGCACAAATTTTCATATGTTTTAAAAACAGCAACTGGCATGCTGTTGGACCCTGGTATAAATGAATGTTTCACCATAAATCTCCAAAGAACGTACTTTAAGTAAAGGACAAGTAAAAGTAAGGGGCTCCATGACTAAGTTTATATTTACCATTGTGATAGAAGCTTTACTGATAGGGCAATAGAAATATGTGACGTAAGTAAGTATAGCTGAAGCATCATGTCAGGATTAATCCTGAGTGAATTGGGTAAACAATTATAAATTAATGAACAGGTGCAGCAACTCTGATCTGAAATAGTTATGGTTACCAATCATTCGGAATCTTGAATCAGAAGGAATTAGGGTGGGAGTTCATGTCATAAGGTAAGTCATCAAGATCAGCAGAGATGATACATGAAGTTAATATACGTTTGTTGAGAACCAGTGCTGTGTACCAGCTGAGCCCCAAAACCAGCTGCAGTGGGGACTGTAATCTCTCTCTTCTAAGTTTCCCCTCAGAAAGAGACGCTCCATCAATGCTTGAAGCTTTTGTCTCAGAACCTGTGAGGTGAAGTGAAACTACATGGCCCAAAGGGGTAGACTGTGAGACACAGAGAGGAGCCTCTCAGATCCCCCTCAGGAGAGGACTTGGTGCCCACTTGTGATGCATGTGGTTAGCTGACAGTCTAGCTGTGCACTCATTAAGAGTCGCCCTAGATTCCAAGGCAAGGTCCGTTCCTTTCCAGCGTGGCTCTTGACCAATGGTGTGCAAGGTGGTGTGTAGGAACCTATCTCTCCCCACACAGGACTCTCCTAATGGGCAATCTCTACACTGTTGCTCAAAGTAAAAGAGACTATCAGCATCAAGGTCTGACAACTCCACCTAACCAATTCCACTTCCACCACTCTCTTTCCATGGATGTTACCAATAAACCTTCCACCCACCTAACATCTTATCATTAGCTTTCCAGAGAACATGGCCTGTGTCAGCCAGCCAAACTCCATACATCATCTTATTTAATTAAAGAAAGATTTTCCAGAAGATTATACTAATTTATTATTTTACAACTTGATTTTGTCAAATGTAAAAGCCTATATTAAATAACTTCATATGTGAATATGTAAATGGCAATTTAAACATGCAATTATCTAATTTTAACATAGAAATGATATTTGTGAGTGTATATACACACAAACACACACATATAGATAAAAGGTATGATAAAGTAGGATATTTTCATTAGTATCATGATAGATTATAATACTGTCAACAGGGAATAAAAAATATCAAAAGGAAGAATTGTGACTGAATAGTAAGGCTGCTAGATTCCAACTTGCTTAGTGAAAAAGCCATGATTGCCTCACCTTGTGTCAACAGCTATCTTCTAGTAAAATCGATTTTTAAAAGAGGAAAAAATGTTTATAATTAAGGCCTACGAATTGAGAGATGTACAAATTTGGAAGTCCAACAATGACAGAAATAAAAAGAAATATATTCTGATCTTAGGTCAATTGCATGAATTGTTTCAAATGGGAATTTATAATTTCCGATTAATTGAAATACAAACTAATTTTTAAAATTATTTTTCTAACATAGTAAAAGAGTTCTTAACTCAGAGTATTTGAGAATGCAAAATTCATTTGAAATACGCTCTGACAAAGTGCTTATTCCTCATAGAAAAAGAAAATATAGTCTCTTTATCCTGCCATAATTATGATAATATAATTTATTATGCTCTTTCCAGCACATACTCACAGAAATTATGCCCTTTATAATTTCGTTGGGCATTTTATTATGATATCTTCAGTGATATTTATCATTTCATGAACAATTGGCAGTTAAATAGTTTCAAACATTAACATTATAATTCATCTGCAGATTTATTTCAGAAATAAGCTATACACAATATGGATTCTCTATTATTATCCCTTCCCTCGAGCAACTATAAACTTAAACATGTCACTATCTTTTATGACTTGAACTCCTCTTGAGAATGGGCATTTGAAATTTTAATATTCCAATAACGAGAGCTTTCTTGAAAAATTATAGCTCTAAATGTTGACATTATCAAAAACATGAATTAAATTGGGTTTTGAACACAAGTTTAGTAAAATTATTTCTACGATAGTTAAGAATTTTGCCCTATGGCATTAAAAATGAATATAAACCATTGTTAGTACAAAGCTGCAAGGGTCTATATAAAAACCCAGCTTTACCTGTGTGTTCTATAGCATAGAGTTTTATAACTTTCTAGAGTTTGACAACTCCTACACTGAGAATGTAAATTTTAAAGGCAATGGTCCTAAGGATGAGCTATTTTTGTGTGTCACTGCCTATTGATTCACTTGAAGCAATTTAATCAGAACCCAAAAAAGCAAATCAGTGATTTACTTATTAATTAATTCTAGTAGAGAATGATTACTTAAGGAGGCTTTGATCAAAGCACTCTGCACCGAAGACAAGTATGAATAATACTGGCTAATTTTCAGGACTTAGAAAGAAACTAAATCCTAGAATAGGGTACTGAGGAAATTGTCAGAATCTCTCTCTTCGGAAGTCATTAAGACTAGAGTAGATATTTTTCATTGAGTATCTTTTAGCTTTACAGCTCTTTGATTTTGGGATGTCTGTGATATTTATATCTTGAAGATCATGTCAGCAGTTTTCATCTAATGCATTTGACAAAAAAATGTGTCATGTGTACTACTTTTTATCTTAATACATAGACTATTTTTCAAAGCAATTTTAGATTGACAGAAAAACTGAGCAGAAAATAGTTTCCATTTGCCCCTTCTCTGACCATTCTCTGCGCAATTTCTCCTATGATTGCCCTACTGCATTAGTGTGGTACATTCATTACTATTGGTAAATCAATATTGTTAAATTGCCATTAACTGATGCCCATAGTTTCATTAGGGATCATTCTTTGTATTGTACAATTCTATGGGTTCTGACAAAGTGTAATGTCCTGTGCCCCCCAGTAGAGTTTCACGTGGAATAGTTTCACTACCCTAAAAATCTCTTGTGTCCCACCTATTCATGTCTCTCTGGCAACTACTGATCTTTTTACCATATCTATAGGCTCTCCTTTTCTCGAATATCATATAGAGTTGGAATCATACCATGTGTGACATTTTGACACTGGTGCTACCTTTTCAGTGCTGGATACTCCATCATAGCTTTATGTATCAGAGTGCTTCTAAAATAGAAAGTCAAATATCTCAGAAAGTATGTGCTCTATAATAAGTGATACTTAAAATTAAGAACCTACTTCCATAGGTTTGATCCTGAAGTATAATGACAATGGTGGTAATAAATAACATCAAGTTCTATCAGCATGGTCAAATAAGAGTTTATTTCAATTTCAATTTACACTAAGGTATGCCTTTTCTATTCTAGTATACGTTTTTTGTCCTTATTTTACTCCTCCTTCTTCAGGGCAATATTCACTATGAGGAGAATTAAGCTAGGGCTGAGCATAAGGGAAAAGGCAGGGCAGAAATTAGCGCTTGGAGTGGAGGCGTTCTGAGAGTATCCTGACTGGACCATGGTGGATGATCTGGTGGCTATACTGGGTGCTTGTTACATACCTAAAATAGAGCCTCACTCTTAAGAATGGCTTCCATTTCTCAGGAGTGATTTTCTGAGGCAGAAAGGGCCCCTGAAGGTATGACATAGCAAAGTCAGTGGACCAAACATTAAGAGCTCTAACCTAGAAATGATTGGTGAAGCATTTCTGTGCCCAGCCTTAGTGTGGAAAGAGAAAGCTGCTCTTGAGGTTCCAACAGTAGCAACAGTTTTCTAACGAGATTGGAAAGTAGGAAGTATCTGCATGCTTTGGTCTATCTAAAAGCTCCAAGACTCTTGTATAATGTTAGAGAGGTGGAGAAGGCTCCTCTCGCACAGCAAATTACTAACAGCAAATTATTAGTCAGCCAGATATGTACGTGGAGGCTCAGAGCTGATTGATCTGATTATGCAAACTAAAAAGATTGATGCATTTATATTTTATGCTTTATTTATTTAAGTTCACGAGTACATGCACAAGTTTGTTTTATAGGTAAACTTGTGTCATGGGGGTTTATATTTAAGCCACCATAGGTTGCTTTTAATTTTTTTTAACTACCTGCCATCTGTGAAAAGCATTCTTTTCTATTGAATTTATATGCAGCCTGAAGCAAAATATCACTAATATGTAAACTACATTGTGTGTGATCTTCTTTCTCGATGTTGCTTTCTATGGTGGAATACAGTATCTAGTTATTGTCAAGGTTGGTTTTGTTTAAGTTTATTTTTTTCTTAGAATTGTTTAAAGTACTTCTTTGTCTCCTGATTTTTGACTATGATAGTGATATAAGACCATAACTTCAATGGCTACACACATGAATTACTGCTTTCATGCTGTGCTCTGTTTATGTCCAGAAGAAAAAAATCTTCCCTGATGATCCAAAAAGTTTAATTATGTTTTACTCTATTAAAAGTGGAATCCTAAAAGTTATGGTATATTCAATTAGTATTTCTAAAATACAGTGTAGTCTACAGAATAAAAAGGTATTATGAGCACTAATTTACATTCCTGTTAAGTGGAATAATATATATACATTTTTCTTCTTCAATCCCATTTCTAAAACTGTTTTTCCCTTATGGGTATTTGAGACTAAAAATGAAAGCTCTTTTGAACAGAAAAATCTTGTAAATTATATATCTACAATCAATAAAGCCAAGCACTACTTGGCACACAGATAGTGAAATATCAAGAAAAGGAAAAGAGAGAGAGAGAATAAAAAGAAGAAAAAAAATAAAAATATGAGCAAATTTGAATACCCAAACAGGCAGGTGTAGAAAATAACACTTAATTGAAAGTGTTATTTTCACCCTGAAAGGTATCGTTTGTTTTTTAGAAAATGTTAGAAACATTTAATATAAAGTTCTCCCAAGAGATGCTCTCAGCTGGCCCAATGTACTCTCCTGTCTTGTTAGAGAACTAGTAAGCAGATTGTCTTTATGACTAGAGTAGGTAGAGTGTTTGCTTCACAGATAGAAAAGTAAGAAGTAAGCAAGTCAACAGAATTAAAAAGTAGTCAGATCAATATTTTCTACCAGAATGAAGAATAAAAATTAGTCAGTCATTTCCACCATTGCTAGTTACCATGTTTCAGCACTGCTGTATGTGTCTACATATCTTCTTTTTAATCCACACATAAACTGCATAAAGCTGGCCCTAGTATTCTATCCATTTTATTTTGTCATCATTTTTTTAGATATGAAGTCTTGCTCTGCGCCTAGGTTGGAGTGCAGTGGTGTGATCATAGCTAACTGCAGCCTTGAACCCCCAAGCTCAAGCTATCCTTCTGCCTCAGCTTACCTTGTAGCAGGGACTGTAGTCACACATCCACCATGCCCAGCTATTTTTTATGTTATGTTTTATAGAGATGGGATCTCTTTTTGTTGCCCAGGCTTAAAACTATTTTACAGATGAGAAAACTGAAGCAAAATTGGTTTACATATTGCAGAGACAGCCAGCCAGGGGAAAAACAACATTCAGACTAAGGCAATAGTAGGACAGAAAGAACACACTTAGGCATTTACATGTCACCTGTCTGCTTTTTTATTGACTTACTTTCTTCATTGAACAGGTAAATGTATTATAGAAAAATATGGTTAAAACCAATATGGATCTTTCATAACAATGTCATATATGTTATTACATATTTACTTTCAAAGCAGATGAGTTAAACTGATATGGTCAAAAGATTAATAAATCCTTTAGAATGCAGGACTTCTTCCTTAGAGGATCAATAAGACTTCCATTTTGCTCCTCATAAATTCATTCCTTATTTTTAAAAGCATTAGTCATGTTATGTTAGTCACACAACTCAGATGGTTGTATGTATTGTTAAAACTGCCTGCCTATCTCCAAGGTAGTAATTTATAAAAATCTATTTAATTTGTATTTGTATGAGGATAAAAAAATTAATAAGACATGAACCTGAGATGGTTCTTGACATCTTAAACTGGAATTATTTTCAGAATGACTTTTTTTATCTTGTCTGCAATATGTGCTATTCCTCTTTTCTTCAGTGGATCTTACAAATTTTAGGAAGCTTTGTGATCTGTACTCACTTTCATAATCACAAATTCACAGGTATAAGTGTTTGTGATGTACTGTGCCAATACTGAGGAAGATACAGAGATCTATGGTCTGCTTCTTGCTTTCAATGAGTTTATCATTCATTTACTAAGACAATGCACACATCAAAAGGAAGTGACAACAAAAGGCACATATGAAAAATAAGCCTTTGTTCATTGGTGAGGTCTTCAAATTTGTTCTGTTAAAGATCTAGATACTAAACATTTTAGGGTTTATTGGCCCTATCTTAGTCAATTTTCTACTTCTTATAACAGAATACCTAAAACTGGGTAATTAATAAAGAAATTTATTACTTACAGTTACTGTTGTGGAAATTTAAGCCAAAAAGAACAGAGACCAAGAGACACAGAAAATTTCTCTATTGAGCTCCAGCTGATGGTAGCCCTACTGCCTGTAATGGCTGCCAGCTCTGCACAAAGGAAAATTCCTTGCTTATGTAAGTTTTGGCACAGAAAGACAAGGCAGAGGGAAAGACAAGGCATTGACTTGTGATAAGTATGCAACCTTGAGAATTCATACACTTTCTACGCGGTATCTCGCTCCGGCAACTGGCAACTGGGGAAGAGAACATGTCTTTTTACAGAAATGTGCTTGTGAGCAGCAGGTATAAACATATGCTTGGGTACCTTATCTCAGAAGGAGGAAGATATGCTGAGTCCACGTTAGCTAACTACAGTCAATGTAGGACGGGAGGGGTGGTTTAGTTGCTTCTCTGCTCTTTATAACTATTTTTATTTTGTTTTGTTTTACTTTAACGTCTATGCTAAATTTTATTTTTCCTCATCATTACAGAGGCTGAGAAGTCCAACTTCAAGGGGCCACATCTGCTGAGGGCCTTCTTGCTGATAGGGACTCTGCAGAGTTTAAAGGTGGAACAAGGCAGCACATCGTGGGGTGGGAGAAGAGGGCTTGCATGCTAACATTCGAGCTCAGGTCTCTCCTTCTCTCACATAAAACCATTGATTTTTCTCCCGTGATAACCCATTAATTAATAAACCCCCCAATCCATCAACCTATGATTGGATTAATCAATTCCTGGTGGCAGAGCCCTCATGATAAAATTACTCCTTAAAAGTCCCACCTCTCAATATTGTCACAGTGTGGATTAAATTTCAACATGACTTTTGGAGGGGGACAAATATTCAAACCACAGTAGGTCCCAGATGTTCTCTTTCTCATTCTCTATTTTCTCTTTTTTGCAATCTTTTAACAATGTAAAAACTGTCTTTAGCTCTCAGGGTATAAAAAGAGGCAGTAGAACAAATTAGGCCTGTGGGCCATGGTTCCCCAATTTCTGATAGACCAACATGAGTGCAATTCTACTATTAACAATGGAGTCAGAGACAATGAATCGATGACCAATAATTATTTTTTTCATTTTTTTGCAACACATAAAACTTATGTATTTATAATAAAATCTTCCCAGTCTGGAGTTAGGTCACAGTCAACCTAAGCTCCCTGGTATACACTCAGGAAATAAAGTTAGTGAATAAAGTCCCTCACTGTGCATAGACATGCACTTGAAACATGTCACAAAACCTCAAAACTACATCCTTCTCTTTACTCCATAGAAAATACTCTTTGACCCTTCCTTGTAAGTTTTTTGCCCACTAGTATACTTCCTTTGAGATTTTGTTCTCTGATTTATCAATCTATACTCTATTGCCAGAAGTAAACTAGAAAATATGAAAAGTCTTTAATAAATAGTCCTCTTACACTAGCTGCAGAAGAGTAGACTAAAAACAGAAAAATAAATAAGTTAACACAAGTATCACAAATGTAGATAAAACTATTCCATATATTATAGTAAGTCAAATAGTGTTCATATCGGTGAATTTATTATGAAGCTAAATAATGTTAATAGCTTCTTTTGAAAAGATATAACTTTTAGAAAGACTTTCATTAAAATTATGAAAGTGTAAGAAATCGTTGAATCCTTAACTTTCTGCATTTATTTAGTTAATGCCTTGTCAGTGTCTTTCCAAATACACATATTTTCAAATTCGTCTTCTCTTCCCCATTTCTACCACCATATTCTAGATTCTCTCTTGTTGGAACAGTGATAACTGTTTCCTACTTGTTTTCTAAGACTCAAGTCTCTCTGACTCAAATTTATCTTCCTCTTCTTTATCAGAATTAAATCTCCAAAGCAAAAATCTGATCACGCTGCTTTTTAAATGTCTCTGCATTGTCTAAAGGATCAAGTCCAGTCTTCCCAGTACTGTGTTCTGTATCTGGTGGAATCCAGCTCTCAGCTTGCTGCCTGCTAATCTTTCAATAGACTGTGCTCTCGCCAGCTTCAGTTCTTCTCAAGCACACCTTCATGCTTTCCTTTGTCTGCTCAATTCTACTCCTTACTTTACTGTCTGTAATTCATCTAGAGTCACCTTTCAACACATAGCTAATTGTCCCCTTATATGCATTTTTCTCAATAAATTATTTATGTGTTGATTTTTTAGTCAAAGTAAAATCATTTTATTTCTTTGTATATTACTACCAACATTCACATTGTTTAAAAGTGTACTGAGAAACTTAAAAAATAGACTTTTTCTCTAGAAATGCTTTAAAATGGTTGATACTGTTCTTTCACTCTCACTTTAGTTGAGATACATCATCTCTTGTTATTTCTCTAGTCTTTTACTCCACTTCATTCACACTGATCTTGTTATTTTCCTCACAACTCCAAGCATGCTCCAACTTCAAGTACTTTGCACTTGTTCCCTGTGTGGAATGTTCTCTCACTCCATTTATTTCTTTGTTTAAATGTTACTCTGCCATAAAATTCTCTCCTGACCATTTATTTATTCCTCAACTTTTATTTTAGCTTTGTGGGGTACACACGCAGGCTTGTTACATGGGTAATTGTGTGTCACTTAGGTATGGTGTACTAGTGATCTTGTCATCCAGTTAGTAAGCATAGTACTTGATAGGAAAGTTTTCATCCCACACCCACCTCCCACCCTACCCCTTTAAAGTAGTCCCCATTTTCTATTATTCCCATCTTTATGTCCATGTGTATTCTGTGTTTAGCTTTTGCTCATAAGTGAGAACATGAGTTATTTGGTTTTCTGTTTCTGCTTTAGTTTGCTTAGAAAAATGATGTCCAGTTGTGTCCATGTTGCTGCAAAAGACATAATTTTGTCCCACTTTATTTCCATTTTATGACTGCAAGGTCTTCCATGGTGTAGATGTACCACATGATTTTTTTTATTCAGTCCACTGTTGATTGGCATCTAGGTTGATTCCTGTCTTTGCTGTTGTGAATAGTGCTGCTATGAACATACAAATGCATGTGTCTTTTTGGTAGAATAATTTATTTTCCTTTGGGTTTATACTCAGTAGTGGATTGCTGGGTTAAATGTAGCTCTGTTTGAAGTTCTTTGAGGAATCTCCATGCTGCTTTCCACAGTGGCTGAACTAATTAACATTCCCATCAGCATGTATCAGTTTTCCCCTTTATCTGTAACCTCTCCAACGTCTGTTGTTTTTTGACTTTTCAATAACAGCCAATCTAACTGACATGTGATAGTATCTCAATGTGGTTTTTGATTTGCACTTCCTCAAAAGCAATTGCAACACACGCAAAAATTGACAAGGGTGTACAATTAAACTAAACAACTCCCACACAGTAAAATAAATGATGAACAGTATAAACAAATAACCTACAGAATGAGAGAAAATGTTTACAAACTATGCATCTGACAAAGGTCCAGTATTTAGAATCTATAAGGAACTTAAACAATTCAACAACAACAAAAAGAAACTAAAGAATTCCATTAGAAAACAGGCAAATACATGAACAGACACTTCTCAAAAGAAGACATACATCCAGCCAACAAATATATAAAAAACTAATAATCATCACTGTTTGTTAGAAAAATATAAATCATTTTATATTTTTGAAAATGTCTTTGACAACACAAGATAAAAATCATGATTCTCTTTCTGCTACTCCTAAAATATTTTGTTTATACATTTAGCTTTGTACTTGTCAGTTGTGTTTCATTTATTTGTGTGTGTGTGTGTGTGTGTGTGTGTGTGTGTATCCTTGGCTAGACCGTGAAGTCTTTTATGAGATTATCTTCTTTTATGTTAAGATTATTTGCACAGTCCTGGCACAAGGTGGGCACTTAATCAACGTTATTGAATTAAATCAACTGGCATGAGGAAGCAGCAATGCCTGATTGCTTATAATTAGGACAAATTTTGTGTCTACACAGAACAGAAAACAGATTATGTGCTAGACATATGAACCAAGAGAAAGGTTATTACTCAAAATAATCATTCCCTGTTAATAAAATGAAATTGAAAGTATATATTGAGTATTTAATCATTTTAGGTTAAGAATTTTTTTTCTTATTTAATTACAAACATCTCTGAAGTAGAGTCATGTGTTAAACTATTAATAGGAGTTTAGACCTCAGAGTCATTGACCTGGGAGCAGTTTCAAGGTGAAAGACAAGAAACAAGATTGAGAAGGTTCTAGGCTCATTTACAAGTTGTGACGGTTAATTTGGTGTGTCAACTTGGCAAGGCCACAGTACCAAGATATTTGGTCAAACACCAGTCTGGATGTTTTTATGAAGGTATATTTTAGATGGATGAACATTTAAATCAGTAGACTGAGAAAAGCAGATTACCCTCCACAATGTGGGTGCACCTAAATCAATTAGTTGTAGGGTTTAAGAGAAAAAAGACTGAGGTCCCCTAAAGAAGAGGTAATTCTGCCTCCTGACTGGCTTCAGACTCCAGCTGAGACATCAACTCTTCCTTGGGTCTCCCGCCCACTGCCCTACCCTGCAGTTTTGGGCCTTTCTAGCATCCATAATCCCATAAGCCAGTTACTTAAAGTAAGCCTCTCTGTCTCTATGTGTATTTCTCTTATTCTCTCTCTGTAAGAATACATCCAATAACTTGTAAAAAGTCTTCAACTAAAAGAATTATGGCATTTGAAATTATGATAAACCCAGGGTTAATATTTGTATCCTACATTTAGTTAGTCAAATTTTCTATTAATTTTCTTCCAAGTATATATTTTCAAATACACCATCTCTTCTCCACTTTCACTACCATACACACACACACACACACACACACACACACACACACACACACACGCATTCTATCAGTGCTGTTTCTCTGAAGAACTTTGACTAATATATAAGAGAGGAAGAGAAAGAGGAAGAGAGTAGGTTACTGGATATTCAAAATACTTTTCAAATAATTTACAACTGTAACTGGCCACATGCAGTTGACCTAATTTCCATCATAGGCCTTTTAAAAGCAAATGTAGGACTTCAAAATAAAATAACTGTCAAGTATCACAATATAAATTTCAAATAGCACACTTTACTTTGTTTTACTGTTTCTCTTCTCAGCAATTAGCAAGTATGTGTTAGGTCATTTTTCTCACAAGTGAACTTTCTGATGATATTATGTGGTCAATTTACAATACCTAAGGGAAAATTACACATTTTATAGTTTGTGTTCTCAAACTGGCTAGTTGGCATCCTGTTGCTAATATCATCTACATTTGTTATTTTCTTCCTAATATGTTATAAACCTCTTGGGTTTCAGCATCGTTTATGTTTCTAATTGTTCTAGTAGAAATCAGTTTCTAAATACTTTTTTTTCAACTCCCAGTCATCTAAAATAAGATGCTTTCTCAGCATCAAATGAGTTTAACCTGCAAAAGCAAACCAAACATTAGTTCTAACCAGAGGAACATAACGTTTTTCCTATTTTCTTAGTAGTTACTTCTAGAAGACAGGTGTTTTCCATATATTATATAATTCTCCATAGACTCATAAGAGTAAACATAGTTTCTTACTAAAATCACATAGTTTCCTTTTCAGTCTAATTATTTCTATTGTTTATACAATCTTGGAATTAAAGGATCTTATATCATTATCCAGCTCATCCTCTAAATTCCTACCCTCTGGAAATCGTCCAAGACCTTGAAAACTCATCTCATTTTAGAGTCATCCAACAGCAAAAATACCCTAAGCTACATGAGGTTCTATACAATCAATCTAATAGCCTTACTGATTTCTAAAGCATAACATGATAAATATGTGTGTAGATATGTATGCTTATAAACATGCATTTTAAACTTATTTGTTTAATACAAATTCAACATGCTGAAAGTGTTCATTAATCAGCTTTTGTTGTTGTTTTGCAATTTCTCCTCAAAGGTGTAACCCCTTTATGATGTAGCCATTCCTTCAGGAATATCCTTTACCAATATCATGTACAAAATACTTGGATACTTCTATTGCCTCACAGGGAAGTCAGGAAATGTTGAACATTATAGGCTACAGAGTTTTAGAAAGTTTTATATATCAAGTATAGCAATTTCATCCCAACACTACTCCCAATCATTGGACCCCCCAAAATTACATCTACCACCACTGTAGTTTCCTTTAATTAATTCAACAAACCCATATAGGCTTGTATTGAAATAATTTTAAATTCCAAAGCACATCATTTTGGAATAGATTCAAATAGAATTTCATTCCATAGATTTTCATTCCATAATTCAAGACACTCATCCATTTATATAATATTTATTTGGATCTCTAAGATTTTAATTTTTGGCTTCTACCACCAACTGATCTATCAGATTTTGTATCAAGTATTGAACTGTCTATTTTAGCCCTGGATTTGTAGCATTCTGCCCTGGAGGCATATTCATCAGCATACAGTTTCAGGAAACAGAATGCACTCTACATATTTTAAATAAAAAGATATTTAAAACAGAGTAGTCAGTACTTACCAATTATTAGAAGAGCTGGGGTGTAAAGCTTCAGGCACATGAGAGTCTCTATATCAGGTCCAGATGTGGTGACTTTGGATCCAGAGATTCATAAACTAAAAAGATTGTGTGTCTGACATCCAATTTATAGAAGTGGAACAGACACTTTGATTTTTTAGAAAAAGAGAATGGGAGACACCTGGAAGACATTGGTCTGCCACAATTCAGAATTCCCAGTGCACTTTCTGCTGGGGGTGGAGAATATTCTTTCATAATGCCCTTTTTCTGCTTGTGAGGAGTAACTCTTCTAACTCTGGGGTCCCTGGGAAATTCCTCCTTTGACATTTTTGTCCTTGGTTACATCAGAACTGGGAATTAGAGAAATATACTCCCTATGAGGCTGGCAGCTTTCTTAACCCAATTCCTGCTTATACAAGTTTGTGAATCACTTTAAGTCTTCAGTTGAAGATAGCTTTTAGTTTACTATTTGAATCTTTTGGTAGAAAACCTCTTCAATAATTTGGTAGACTATTTATCTATTTGATTTCAATGAGTAACATGCCAATAGCCAAAGCCACAGTTCCTCTCAGGACATGGAAAACTTACAGTAATTACTTAGTGTCTCTTTAACCCCCATCTCTCTTTTGACTTAGTTGTCATTCTATGTATTGTGGTAGCTCTGTAATTGAGATAAATTTTAATCCCTTTTCTATGAGACAGTTTAACTAATTAAAAGATTTACTCTACTGGGCCGCACTCATAATTGGATCTTAAATCCAAGACACTTTAATCCATTTAGAGATTATAATGACAATTGACATGGTCATTCCCTTAATTTGATTCTTGTCACTCACAACCTTTCTTAGTTTGTTCAATGTCTAGTGAAAGACCCAGAAATATTGCTTTTTCCAACTCCAGAAATCTCCAGGTCTCTGTATTATTTCACTTTCTTTTCATTTCTTTCCTTTAACTGTCCAATTCTTTTTTTAACTCATTTCTTTCACATATTACCTTCCAACCATAATCAATTGCAATCAATGCACACTACTCCTGTTCATTTTGCTGTATTTTTCCTCTGTCTTTACAAATTCATTAAGTTTACAATCAGGCTTCCATGTTCTCTTAGAAGTCATTTTATAAATTATTTTGTAATAAATAGTAAAGACTATTATTTTCCGACTCAATTATTAGTTTTTGTATAACTTCTGCCAAAGCCAATGTCACATGTTTTAGTCTTTGCTATTGCAACATTCCTCATCTGTCATCAGTGTTTGTGGTGTTGAGATTAGTCTAGGTCATGCTAAAGTAACAATCTCTGCATCTTGGTGACTTAAAGCAAATTGTTAAACAACAGAATTATGGAGTATATTTTCCTCGCACAAGATCTATTGCATGTCTAGAAGAATCTCTGGAGTAGTTGTCATGCATGTGATGGTTCAGCATTGCAACTTATTTTCAGTACTTAATTCCGCTTTAGCTGTGGCTAAGGGAAGAGAAAAATTAAAGAATTACATATCATCACTTAGCTGCTTGTACTTGGAAGTGAAACATATAACTTTCTTCACGTTCTTTTGGTCAAAGCAACCATGTCCACACCTATTTCAGGAAGTTGAAGAAGTGCAATCCTAGCACTTGTTTGGAAGAATGTCCAAAATGTCGATGTGCCATACTAATGAGTAACAGAACTGTGACATGAGAGTTGGGAAGCTACTCCTGCTTCCTCTGCAGCGGCCCTTTAGCTGCCACAGGCCTCGTGATTGGACACAGAAATTTTTAGTCTGACTGCCACTGGCAACCCATCAGTTTTTAGGTACTTGTAACTTTGAGGAATAAACAACAACAGAAATCCAGTATCTCCAGCAGAAAGTTGGCCATCGCTTCAAATCTGCCTTCAAAATTTTACAAGTACATTATTTGGTTGAATCTAATTTGTATTCAGAGCTGTATCTGGAAGAGGATCTAAAAAACGTAAGTTTTAGCTTTCCAGAATCTTCACTATGAGACAACATACTAGAAAAACCTTGGACTGGAAGCTGACTATCAGTCTACCATATGAATACATCATGGTTCATGTTCTCTGTCCTCTGGCTTCTGCAGTTTCATAGCTTGATCTAATCTTATTTCTGCTTGATAGAGATTAGTATCTGACTAGTCTAATTTCTTTTCTGTATTAACTTTTCAAGTATGTTACCCCTTCAAGTCTCCTTTTGCTCATAGCTAAATATATTCAATTTCTTTCCCTGATTCTCATTTCCCATTTCTTTCAACTTTTGTTTATCAAAATTTGAATCCTTATAGTGTATCAGTAATGTCCATCTTAAAAGGTAGAGCCAAGACCCAAATATTATCTAATGAAATAATTAGTAAGCAAGTCAAATATTATCTTATGGCAATAATCGGTAAAGAGAGTGTTTTATACTCATTTTCTAAGTTCTCTAAGTTATGTTATTACTTATGGAAGCAAAATGAGTCTTTAGTTAAATACCCTTGTTTATGTTATTTTACCTTCTTCTACCTAAAAGTGTCAAAATCTTTTCTTGGTATGTTTTATTGTATTGTTTTGCTTATATCTGACAATATATGCAAATATATTGGTAGAAAAATTGCAATTCTTAGGAAAGATGAAAGATATATTTTATATAATATTTTGAAAAATTAGAACCTAGTCATTTTTGGTGAGAAAATTGACAAAACTGAATTTTTAAGAGAAAGATTATCTATCAAATAATTTAAAAAGAGAAGACTTTGGGAAAATTTAAAAATATGTATGTGATATTACCTATTTCATCATTTTTCTACAAATGTCTAAAATAAGTTAGAGATTGCTGTATTAGATTATCTTACAACTATGATGAAAAATTATAATAATGATAAGAATCAGTTGATTATAGACACAGGGTTTTACCAAATATTAATACAATTTTCCAAGCTGCATGTTTCACTCTTCATCTGCTTTCAGCACAGTTGGACATTTCCTCCTTGAAAAACTTTTTAATTTTAATTTCCATAAAATGCTCATTCAATTTTTTGTTTGTTTCCTACTTGTTTGACTACTTTTATTTTCCGGTTTCCTAATTACCTACCACTTTTCCATTTGACTTCTAATTTTAGACAGAAATTTGTCCTAACCCTCTATCCGTGGCCTCCCACTGGCGAGTCTTAAAGTCTCAAAGTGATAAATTTTATCCATGTTCTCACAATTCTCTATTTAGTCTCTCAATCATGACTCATCTCCATATTCCAAAACAAACGTTCTACTTGACATCATCATTTTGATATAAAATTGTTTCATGGGGAACAACTTGCACACTACTTTGACAACAAAGAAGTTGCATACAGTGTTTTGGGTATTTATTTGTGTCATGGGAGCTGAGAGCCTCTGCCAATGTGGAAATAACAAAACTGCCTGCAGGACCTATCATCTGACCCTCAAGAGCAGCCCACCACTGTGGTGAGGGCTGTCAGGACCTCTGCATAGAAACTCCCCTGCTGCTGTATTGAAGAAAGGAACAGCGCCTCTTTCCCTTCACACTTTGCAGTGGACCTCTAGAATCTGCTGTTGGCAGAGTCTAACATCAAACCAGCTGGTAAAGGAGAGATGCAGTCTCTCACCTATTCTTTCTTATTAATGTGCTCTGCCATTTACCCAGTTTCTCAGGTAAACAATTGCAAATAACTTTCTTTCTTTTTTTTACACTCCAGTAAATTCTGTTAGCTTTATCTCTATAAAATACTATGAATATCTCCAATTTTCTCCATTTTGTTTCTACTCTTGTTCACTGCTATTATCTTACACTTTAATTTTGACATCAACAACAGTATCTATTTTCTGGGTAACTGATTAGCCTCCTATTTTTCTAATTATTTTTTATACTTCCTTTTGCTTTTTTTTACAATCCACCTTCCACACAATAGCCAAATATATATTTTTATAATTTTAAACTATTTATTTTCACCTTAAAATGCTTCCAGTGGATTCTCACCTGTTAGGATTAAAGACAACCCCTTTGTACAACCTGGGAGTGGAGTCATCAGGTTTGTTTATATTCCAAAAACAGTCACCCAATAATAAACAAACAGACCCAAATGAAAAATTTTAGTGATTTAAAAACTTCTTTTCCTCTTAATGCTACATATCCATCATACATCAGTGAATTATCTGAAAAGTGGAGCCTCTGAGAGTTAATTAGGTCATGAGGATGGAACCATCATGAATAATGGGATTAGTGCCCTTATAAGAAGAGGCTACTAAAGTGCCCCACTGTGAATAACAGGATCAGTACCCTTATAAGAAGAGGCTACTAAAGATAGCTCACTTTCCTTCTGCCATTTGAGGAGACAAGAAGTCAGTGGTTTGCAACCTAGAAGAAGCCTTCACCAGAACCCAGCCATTCTGGCACCCTGACACATGGACCTCTCTCCTATAAGGCTGTGAGAAAAAAAAAATTCTGTTGTTTATATGGCACCCAGCCTCAAACTAAGTCAATAAACTTCATGAAAGTTAGACATTTTTCCCTCTCTTTTCAATACTTTATCCTTCGCATCTGTAAAGGGGCAGAATCTAAAATCGTTTTTGCATGAATGCAGTTGGGATTAGTTTGGCATGAGTTGTTCCCTGGAAATGAAAGTAAATATCCTGACCAACTGTATGACGGTATTTTGAATAAACAGGATTCACAGATTGTGAAATTGAACACAAGTTTGTTTATCTCTCCTAATCCATTCAGTGGAAATAGCTATTTTTTATCTCTTTTTGAAATCTGAGGTACATTTTATATCATTTCTCAGTCACTATTATATAATAAAATGTTCTCTGGTTACTTCAAGCCATGTAGGCTCATTTTAGTAATCAAAATATTCAATCACATGTAATGTTTTAACATATACATAATGTTTAAAATTCTTTCTTTCCTTGGTTCTTGACAGAATCAGGCTTGGAAGTCTGAGTAGGAAGAGGAATGTGATAGCCTGTAGGATTCACCTGTAGCTTCCTCTCTCTCCTTTATTTCATGATTAGTAGGCTATCTTTTTTATTTTCTAGTTGGAGAAAAGTCGTATAAGAAAAAAAAATGTGAGTGTTAAGAGAAGTCACATTTATCTGATAATAAATTTTCTCTGGCCAGGCTATTGTTTATACCCAATTCTCCCTGAGCTTTCTGGACATTCACAGCTGGTCTTCATGATTGCAGAGAATATGGTCTTCTACTACCCAGGTATTTCTTCCCTGCAATCCCTTCATTCAGATATTTACTTTGACTAAAATTGTGCAATACCTTCCTTGGTCCTGGCTTTCTGCAGTCTTCACCATTAAGACTCACTCTATTGGGATTCTATTGCTCTTCTATTTGGCCTCTTAGTCAAAGCTACTTTAACACAGCTCAAAGCTGATTATTTTCCCAAATTACCCATATCTCAACTATGAGAAATACTTTCACTTCCATAAAAAGTTCTGAGAGGGCAGAGCATTCAAAACATTGTTCTCTTTCAATGATTCATCCACTAAACTGTCAGTTAGTTACCATTTTTTACCTTTATGCTTTTCCAAATGTAGGTTTCAGACTAGTTTTTGACCTACAAAGACTCCAAGAGTTATAGGTCAAATTCTCCAGCGGGATTGCTTTTCAGCTCCTACTACTATGCTTGCATGAGAAATAAGGGCAAGCTGAATCAAATGATAACACAAGGGATTCATCTGCAGATGAGACAGAGGCCTTCTCCTCCAAGAGTTTGGAGTTGACGTCTCATGTCTGAGTGCCTGGTATCTCTCTTAGAATTCCCTATTGACTCTCTGACTACAGAATTTTACACATCCTTTGTCTACTTTTTCTTAATAGTCTATCAAATATTGGTTTATATTTCTAACAAGTTAGAGTTTTCTTTATACTCGTTTACAGACTTTATCATTAAAAAGCCATAGTCCTTCAAACTTTTATTTTCAAATTATCAATTAAGTATTTTTGCTAGAATAGAATGGAATAAACAGTTCTCTTTCTCATAATGCTTCTTTCACATTTCCATAGTGAAATTTGAGAAACGTTAATATGAATATACGCGAAGATATGCCTTAAACATAGTGAAACTTCCAGGTTGTGATGGTTAATACTGACTGTCAACTTGATTAGATTAAAGTATACAAAGTATTGATCCTGGGTGTGTTTGTGAGGGTGTTGCCAAAGGAGATTAACATTTGAGTCTGTGGGCTGAGAAAGGTAGAACCACCCTTAATCTGAGTGGGCACCATCTAATCAGCTGCCAGCACAGCAAGAATATAAAGCAGGCAGAAAAACTTAAAAAGACTAGACTGGCCTGTCCTCTTAGTCTATACGTTTCTCCCATGCTGAACTTGGGTCCAACACAGGACTCCAGGTTCTTCAGTTTTGGGATTCAGACTGGCTTTCCTTGCTCCTCAGGGTGCAGATGGCCTATTGTGAGACTTTGTGATGATATGACTTAATACTTAATAAACTGCTATATACATAATATTACATATATTATTATATACACATGTGTGTGTGTGTATATATATATATACACACACATATTCTATTAGTTCTTTCCCTCTAGAAAACCCTGACTAATATCCATATATCTATATCTGTATATATATATATATATATATATATATGTCTATATCCTATTAGTTCTATGCATCCTATTATGTGTATATATACATATATCTTATTAGTTCTGTCCCTTTAGAGAACCCTAATACAGATTTTGGTACCAGGAATTGTTCTAAAGAAACAGAATATTAAGGATGGGGTTCTTTTTTTGGTTTTGGGATTTCTGGAGTTGTCTGCTTAATATGATTAGACTCAAAAATGATAAGAACTATACTTCAAATAGTATGGAGAATACTGGTAGTCCTTGGTGGCAACTGTTTAGAGAGTTATGCAAAATAAATACACTTGACACTCCTGATTCAGTGCTCATGAGAAGCAAGGAGATTAGTGACTCTACACATACACCTAATATACTAATACAGGTATTCATAAATACAAATACCTAATATACTAATACCTTTGACCACATGTGAAAAACCAAGGAACATAATGAAGCTGGTTGGTTGCTCCTAAGTTTAGTGAACAAAGTGATGAAATAAAATGATGAACTCAGGGATTCTAACTCCTTGCTTCAAAAGCAGATACTGAGGCTCACATCTGCTGATTGCCGTGAATGAGAGTCTTATGTCCTGCAGAGAAAGAGCTGAAATTGTAGAAAAACAGACACAAGCAGTTATCATGTGAGTGGCTGACCTGCAGCAAAAGGTGCATGCACAGGCTTGCCAGGTGTCTACTGTTAAAGTGAGGGCATTGATTGAAAAAGAATAGGACCCTGCAACTTGGACTGGGGATGTGTGGGAGGACCCTGATGAAGCTGGGGACACTGAGTTTCTAAACTCCTATGATCCTTTTTTGCCAGAAGGAACAGCTTCCCCATACACAGTAGTGGCAACATTCCCTCCCCAACCCATGCTATCATCAGCTTTCCTACCTCTGTCTGAGGAGATAAACCCTGTGCTTCCTGAAGCAACAGCGATGGCCTCCCCTAAGGCAGTTGCTAGGCAAGATAATGTTAATTCTCCTCAGGAGCCACCCTCAATATCCCTGTTTGCTTCTAGATCTACAACTAGACTAAAATCTAGAGATATCCCTAGAGTTGAAGTTCAGAGTGTGATCCATGAGGGGGTACACTAACTTGAAAAGAATTGCTTGAGTTTTCTAATTTATATAAACAGAAATCTAGAGAACAGGCATGGAAATAGATATTAAGGGTGAGGGATAATGGTGGAAGAAACATAGAATTGAATTAGGCTGAATTTATTGGTTCGGGCTCACTAAGTAGAGACTCTGCATTTAATGTTGCAGCTTAGGGAGTTAAAAAAGTTTCCAATAGTTTATTTGCTTTTTTAGCTAAAATATAGATTAAAAGATGGCTCACTGTGAGCAAAATGGAAATGCCTGATCTCCTTTGGTTTAATGTAGAGGAAGGGATCCAAAGGCTTAGGGAGATTGGGATGGGGGAGTGGATTAGTTACTTTAGAGTTATTTATCACACCTGGGAGAGTCCAGAAGACATATCCTTGACCAATGCCTTGGGAAATCGATTTGTGAGGGCGGCACCTGTGTCTTTTCAGGGCCCTGTAATTGCTCCTCTCTGTATGTCAGATCTAACAGTGGGAACCACAGTCACTCAACTACACAATTTAAATACATTGGTAATAATTGGATCCTGAGGTGACAGGGGCTAAGAAGGGGGACTCAGCCATCAAAGATAAAGTGGGGGTAGCTTCTGTAATGTATAGCAGAGGCAAAGCAGCAATCAGAATAGTCTGACTCATGTACAGTTCTGGTATTGGCTAATTAATCATGGTGTTCCTGGAAGTAGAAATAATCTTACATAAGCAGCAAACTTGTAGGTTGAATTTACAAAAGACAAATTGGAATTATATAAACAGAGAATCATGATCACTCAACCAATTTCCAGACTTAATCTAGTTTACAGACTCAGAACCCCTTGAATGAAGAAGATGCCAGGTTCCCTTGAGGAAGGACCTCACTACACTATCAACAGTGTGTACAGTTAATGTTTCTTACATTTTTCCCCAGGAAGAACTCTTATGTTTTACCAAGGTAACTGTGCATTAGTAATCATACATTTTGAAAAATATCAGACATTTTGATGACTACAGGATACCGTCTCTGAGCTGATGTTGATTCCAGGAGACCCAAATTTCATTATGGTATTCCAGTTAATGTAGGGGCTTATGAGGGTCAGGTTATTCATGGAATTTTAGCTCATGTCCAAGTTACAGTGGGTTCAGTGAGTCCCTGGACTCATCCTCTGGTCATTTACCCAGTGACAATATATATAATTGGCATAGACATATTTAGCAGCTGGCAGAACCCTCACATTGGCCCCCTGACTGGAAGGATGAGAGTTATTATGGTGAGAAAGGCCAAATCAAAGCCATTAGAGCTGCCTTTACTGAGAAAAATAGTAAATTAAAAACAATATTGCATCCTTGCAGGGATGATGGAGATTAGTGCCACCATCAAGGAATTGAAAGGTGCAGGGGTGGTGATTCTTACCACATCTCCATTCAACTTTCCTATTTGGCCTGTGCAGAAGGCAGATGGATCTTTGAGAATGACAGTGGATTATTGCAAGCTTACAGAAGTGATGACTCTAATTGCAGCCACTATACCAGATGTGGTTTCATCGCTTGAGTAAATTAGTACATCTTCCTGTACATGGTATGCAGCCATTGACTTGGGAAATGCCTTTCCTCCATTCCTGCCCATAAGACCCACCAGAAGCAATCTGCCTTCAGCTGATAATGCCAGCAATATACCTTTACTATCCCACTTCAGGGGTTTATCAACTCTCCAGCTTTGTGTCATAATCTTACTCCAAGAGACCTTGATTGCTTTTTGCTTCCACAAGGTATCACATCAGTTCATTACATTGTTAACATTATGCTAATTGGATCCAGTGAGCAAGAATTAGCAAACACACTGGACTTATTGGTGAGATATTTGCACACCAGAAGATGGGAAATAAATTTAACTAAAACTCAGGACCCTCTACCTTGTAAAATTTCTAGAGATCCAGTAGCATGGGGCCTGTCGAGATTCCGTCTAAGGCAAAGAATAATTTCATGCATTTGTTCCTTCCTACAACCAAGAAAGAGTCATAATGTTTAGTGGGCCTATTTGGATTTTGGAGGCAACACGTTCCGCATTTGGGTGTGTAACTTTAGCCAATTTATCAAGTAACCTGAAAGGCTGCCAATTTTGAGTGGGGTCCAGAAGAGGAGAGGGCTCTGTACTGCTGGGCAAGCTGCTCTGCCACTTGGGCCATATAACCCAGCAAATTCAAAGGTGCCTGAAGTGTCAGTGGCAGATAGGGATGCTGTTTGGAGTCTTTGGCAGGCCCCCATAGGTGAATCATAGGAGAGGCCTACAGGATTTTGGAGCAAGACCCGGCCATCTTCTGCAGATAACTACTCTCCTTTTAAGAGGCAGCTCTTGGCCTATTACTGGGCTTTAATGGAAACTGAATTTTGACTATGAATCATCAAGTCATGATATAACCTGAATTGCCTTTCATGAACTGGCTGGTTTCTGACCCATCTAGCCATAAAATGAGTTGTACACAGCAGCATTCCAACCTCAAATGGAAGCGGTATATACGTGATCAGGCTTACATAGGTCTTGAAGAAGGCACAAGTAAATTACATGAGGAAGTCACTCAGATGCCCATGGTCTCCACTCCTGCCACCCTGCCTTATCTCCCCCAGCCTGCACTGATGGCCTCATAGGAAGTTTTCTATGATCAATTGATAGAAGAAAAGACTATGGCCTGATTTACAGATAGTTCTGCAGGATATGCAGGCACTACTCAAAAATGGACAGCTGCAGTACTACAGCCCCTTTCTAGGACATCCCTCATGGATAGCCTTGAATGGAAATCTTCCCAGTGGGCAAAACTTTGAGCAGTGCACCTAGTTGTGTACATCACATGAAAAGAGAAATGGCCAGATATGAAATTATATAGTGCTTACCGGCTGTAGCCAATGGCTTATCTGGATGGTCATGGAATTGGAAGAAGCATGATTGGAAAATTGGTGACAAAGAAATTTGGGGAAGAGGTATGTGAATGGACATCTCAAGTGGTCAAAAACTTTGAAGATATTTGTATCTCATGTGAGTGCTCACCAAGGGGTGACCTAAATAGAGGAGGGTTTTAATAATAAAGTGGATAGGATGACCCGTTCTGTGGACACCACTCAGCCTCTTTCCCCAGCCACCCCTATCATCGCCCGATGGGCCCATGAACAATGTGTCCGTGGTGACAGAGATGGAGGTTATGCATGGACTCAGGAACATGGCCTACAACTCACCAAGGCTGACCTGGCTATGGCCACTGCTGAGTGCCCAGTTTGCCAGCAGCAGCAGCAGAGACCAACACTGAGCCCTCGACACGGCACCATTCCTCAGGGTGATCAGCCAGCTACCTGGTGGCAGGTTAATTATGTTGGACCTCTTCCATGATGGAAAGGGCAAAGGTTTGTCCTCACTGGAATAGACATGCCCTGTGATTAAATTCAATGGAAAACTACAACAGCCCAATCCAGGCAGAACTAAAAATAGCTCAGACCCTTCAGGAATGAAGGTCTTGGTCACTCCACCAGGAAAAATACCATGACCTGCTGAGGTGCTTGCCGAAGGCAAAAGGAATACAAATGGGTTGTAGAAAGTAGTCATCAGTATCAGCTATGACCATGTGACTAGCTGCAGAAACAAGGACTATATTTGTCATGAGTATTTCCTCCTTCTTTTGTTAAAAACATATTTGTGCATGTATATACTTACACTAAGAAAATATATTTTATTTCCTTTATCATGTGACATAAGATTTATAGACTTCATATCAGCTTTTGTGTATTGTTAGCTTGATGTAATAGTATTTGGGTTAGGGATTGGTTTGCTTCCAGTTGTACAAAGAGTAGTTGTACTATGTTAGGTGTAATTATGACCTTACTATTGTCTTTATTTGAAGATTATATGTGATCTCAGGAGATGTAAAAAAGAGTGGACTTGTGAGGTTAATACTGAGTGTCAACTTGATTGGATTAAAGGATACAAAGTATTTATCTTGGGTGTGTCTGTGAGGGTGTTGCCAAAGGAGAATAACATTTGAGTCAGTGGACTGAGAAAGGCAGACCCACCCTTAATCTGAGTGGGCACCATCTAATCAGCTGCCAGCACAGCAAGAATATAAAGCAGACAGGAAAACATGAAAAGACTAGACTGGCCTAGCCTCCTGGCATACATCTTTCTCCTATGCTGGACCCTTACTGCCCTCAAACATTGGACTCTATGTTCTTCAGTTTTGGGACTCACACTGGCTTTCCTTGCTCCTCAGCTTGCAGACGGCCTATTGTGGGGCCTTGGGATTGTGTGAGTTAATACTTAGTAAACTCATATATATGGAAACTAATAGACTATATATATAAACTCTCGTGTGTGTGTGTGTGTGTATATATATACATATATATATATATAGAGAGAGAGAGAGTGAGAGAGAGAGTCTATTAGTTCTGTCCCTCTAGAGAACCCTGACTTATACATATATTAACATAGGATAGTTGAAGCTCACCTTTCCATTATTCTAATATCTATTAAAATATTTATCATCTAGGAATTTTAAAATATATTTTTAATATAACCAGCTTCAATACTAAGACTACTCAAAGTGACAACATGTAATAAAATAAGGAGTTTGTGCCAGAATAGAATTCAATTTTCTGCTTTATTTATTGAAAAAGTCTTGTTATGAAAAACAAATATAAGCCAACCTAAACAGAGTGCTTAACAGCTTAGACGATATTCACACTGGCATGAGTTTCTTTTTTGTGAGAGAGGGTTTCACTTTGTCACCCAGGCTGGAATGCAGTGGCGTGCTCACAGCTCGCTGCATCCTAAATCTCCAGGGCTCCAGTGATCCTCCTGCCTCAGCCTCCTGAGTAGCTGGAACTACAGGCACATGCCACCACACTAAGGTGATTTTTGAGATCGGGAGTTCGAGACCAGCCTGGGTCTCCCTATGTTGGCCAATCTGGTCTCAAATACCTGGCCTGAAGTGATCCTCGTGCCTCGCCCTTCCAAAGTGCTGGGATTACACTTGTAAACCACCATGCCAGACCCTGGCATGATTTGCTATTTCACTGTGCAGAAGTCACAAATATGGATTGGTTTCTGGCCAGATTACACATGAGAAGCACTGGTCTAAAGAGTAGATTCATTATTCAGCAACATCTCAATTTGATTTTCTTTTAACCTCACTCACAAGGTAAAATGTAATGGATTGCTAGAAGCAAGCTTAAGATTTACATAAAATTATTAATATGTTCCAAATATAACATTTTTTACAGGGATTTCAAGAATGTTTAGTGCTCTATATACTAATGTGTATAGTCACAACAACTGCATCATCTGAACATGCTTATATCTGTAGCTGTTCTGAGAATTACACACAAAAACAAATTTAGATAGTTATTGAATGTCTCAAGGAATGCTTAAGCTAATACAATAAAAATAAACTTTTATAGAGATCAAGACATCTCTTGCTTTGAATCAATTCCTACCTGCCTTTAGTAAAATAAAGTAAATTTAAACGAAAAGAAGAAAAAAGTGCAAGTAAATTTAGTTTTACACAGGAAGATATGTTTAAATTTTGTTTCCAATAACAATTTCATTAAAACCCTAGATACGAAGTTAATGGGGTAAAAATAAATCAACAATTTTAAGTCAGACATCAAAATTTCTATTTCAAGTATCATGACTAAAAAATAGTATTAATTATCTCAAATTATTCTGACTTTAAAAAACATTTAAATAGCAGCAAAGGAAACACCAGTCATTTACCTAATTCTTGGAAATATTTATTTCCTTAAACATGCCATGCTCTTTTGAGGAAACAGAGATAAATCCCACTTGAATATTGTTCAGTTTTCTTTTGTAATGTTTATGTTACTGACTTCCTAAATCTCCGATTTGAGCCACAGCCTCAACAACCTCTGACGTTGATTATGTGGAGGCTGACCTGGGTCTAACCCTATCAGCGTTAGCTCTGAGCCAAACTTGAGGATTATGGGGTTGTGATCTGATACACTTCTGTATTAGTCCTTTTTCACACTGTTATAAAGAACTGCTGAGACTGGGTAATTCATGAAGGAAAGAGGTTTAATCAACTCACAGTTCACCATGGCTGAGGAAGCCTCAGGAAACTTACAATCATGGAGGAAGGTGAAGGGGAAGTAAGGAATCTTCTTTACAAGGCAGCAGGAAGGAGAGGTGCCAATAGAGAGGAAAAGAGCTCCTTCTAAAACCACCGCTCTCCTGAGAACTCAGTATCATGAGAACAGCATGGGGGAAAGTGCCCCACAATTCAATTACCTTCACCCGCTTTTTTCCTTGACATGTAGAGATTATGGAGATTACAATCCAAGATGAGATCTGGGCAGGGACATAAAGCCTAACTGTATCAACTTGGTAGAGGAAACTTTTAGCTAAGGAATATTTTATCTGACAACTGATGAAGTCCTACATTTTCAGGTTACACCAAAGACCCAGGTGTGGTTAAAATTGGGAATGAGGACACAATATGAATTAAAGATGAGGACATGATACAAAGTAAGGAGACAAGTTAAGTAGAAGAGTGTACGTAAAAAAGCAAAGGAAAAGAGACAGGACATGGCTGGCCTGGAAGCAATCACTTCCTAGTTTTATAACACTTAGAGCCTGGGAGAGTAATTACCATCAAGGCCAGATCAATTTTCCTCATCACAGTATTTTATTAGATTGCTGCATGACAGCATACTAATTAAAAATGATTGGTCTAATTAGAATCCCATTTATGAAAAGAAAGACAATGGCAGATATATTGCCACATCCAAAATGTCTTGACTCATCAAATGCTCTGACATTCAGATAGTTGTGACTATAGTTGCCCTTTTGATCATTTTTTATTTTAAGAAAGGAAAAGTACAAACATGGGTGAAAGAGGTGGGAGAGAAAAAGTTCCATAGGACTCTAGTAGTAAGGAACTTAAAAAAAAATTACCAAAGACGAAACAGTAGAGAAAGGCTCAATAAATTGTCATTTTTAGGACTCAAACTAAAGTCAAAACATAAATTCTTTAGAGTTGTATAGAGCAATAATACTTTCTAAATGTAATTCTGAAATGAGCTTGTTGACTTAATTTCTTACTTACGTGCCATGGAGCAAGAGAAAAGAGGAAATTAGAGTTGTTTTCAGCTTTTCATAATTATAATAATATAACCATAGTTCTGCATAGATTATTTCACATTCTAATGCTAAAAAACTACTCTATTTCTGTTGTTTTATAATATTTAGATACTTCTCCCCTGTCCCCCAATGAAAATACAAATTTTTTTGATGCTAAGGCATATCTATCAATAGGAAATATTTATTAGTTTTTGAATATATACTTTTTTGAGTATCTTCCATGTTCAATCTATCATGTGTACTATATTAGTCTGTTCTCACATTGCTAATAAAGACATACCCGAGACTGAGTAATTTATAAAGAGGTTTAATTGACTCAGTTCCACATGGCTGGGGATTACTCACAGTCATTTCAGAAGGTGAAATGGGGGAGCAAAGTCACATCTTATATGGCAGCTGGCAAGATATGGGGAGGTGAACTCTCCTTTATAAAACCATCATATCTCATGAGACTTATTCACATGAGAAAAACATGCCCCTATGATTCGATTACCTCCCACCGTGTTCCTCCAATGACATGTAGGCATTATTACAATTCAAGGTGAGATTTGGGTGGGGACACAGAGCCAAACCATATCATGTACTATCATTGTTTGGATGCAGAGCTGGGCTATTCCCCAGGTTTCAGGCATTTCCACAACCCTACTGAGTTGAAGCCTTCCACATTTTCCTAGGGCTCACTATGCTACCACCTGGCCAACCTTGCCCTTGTATTTTAAGAACTTAGGATTCTAGGCACTAGCATTTTAGAGAAATACTGATTTCAACAATAGCCACATAATAGATCTGGCATACATAATATACATTGCCTTCATGCTCCTTTTACCAAGGTAAGTTCAGAAAGTATTCCTTTCTACAGAGTACTCTAACTGAAGTCTAATTCCTCACTGAACATGACAGATCACCCCAAGAATTTCAAAAATTCAGCCTAGAAGTATTCTGGGTTTTTTCTTTTCTTTTTTTGTTTTTTTTTTTTGTTTGTTTGTTTTGTTTTTTCATCATTAGACTGGGATTTAGTAATGGAGGAGTGAGGACATTTTAAGTTTTCTTCTACATCCTAATACACTATTTATTCCCAGTAAATTTATCTCCACTAGATTTGGTCTCTTTACCTTTCCAGCTAACAAATATAATATGGGCTTTTTAATCCATTTCTTGGTGCAAATCTTCACATAGCTTCACATAATACTATAACTTTGTGTCCCAAATATTTGAGGCAATCCCAATTCCAATATGCTATTTCTCTCTCTCTCTCTCTGTGTGTGTGTATGTGTGTGTGTGTGTGTGTGTGTGTGTGTGTGTCTGTGTGTGTGTGTGTGTGTGTGTGTGGTCTTTAACAGAATTTTTTAACCAAATAAAAAACAACTTCCAAATATCAATGGCTTGACAAAACAAAGGTTTATTTGTTTTCATGTCACATTCCTGTCTGAGTTGAGTAGAGGAGAAGAGGAAAAAAGAAAAGTACTCTGCTCAAATTTATTCCATCTTCTGGCACCACCTTCTCAATTCCAAACCTGGACCTCCAACTTTGGAAATACACAGTAAACCACATCTGGCATATTTGTATGTGTCAGGCATGGACACAGTATACTTCACTTCTTTCCATATTCCATTTACCAGAACTCAGACCTATTGCTCCAGCCTAACTGAGGGAAAGCCAAGAAGTATCCTCACAAGTCTTAAAAGGAGAGGGAAAATAATAGCAAGCATTAGCTTTCTCCACTGCATTCTACTACTCCGATCACTAAATGTTTTTCCTTCTCTACTTCTGCACATATTACACTGTCTTTCTCCTCATAAAGGAGACAACTTCAAATTTAATCTCATCTTTGTATCAGCTGAAAGACCAAAAATTTTAGATGTCATGCCACTCAGTCATATTGTTTGGAGATTAGATGTGACTCCTCTTACACCAGCAACTTAAGACCTAAAACATTAGTTATCTATTGACACTCCTCAGACCCACACTAAAAAAGTAGGATAAGTCAGGAATAAGATAGCCTTAAACATATTTGAAAAGTGGACTGAAGAGCATACCTTGCTTGGAGAGCTGTACAAATTTTTATAACTAATTTCTGCTGGAGTTAAGTCTGGAGTTCTGAAAACTCTAATAGCTACAATATTTGAAGGCATTTTAAATCTGATATCAGAGATTCCTGTTAATATTGTTTCTTCAAGTGTTCACATATTTTTGAGCTATTTGGTTCTGGCCATTTGATGACCAATAACATACTCAAGATTCTTTTTAGACAAAAGTCTTAAATCTTCATATTTCTGTCCTGGCCTCCACGCTTCTCCCTCTTATCTTAACTGGAGGCAGCAATGTGATTTTCAGGTGTGAACAAAAGAAAGCCATCTTTTATCTGATCTTTGAGCCAAGGTTGGGTCTTAATGGACCTTCAGTGTCAAAGAGAGTAATTTTTCCTAATTCCTACTCTATGACCTATAGAAGCAGGTGAGTTTTCAAACCATTAAGCCATGAATTATTAATTCTATTTACTTTTATTTATACTTTCAAACTATTTAATTCCTAATTGTCTTCCTGCTCATCCTTTGTTGAAATACTCTGTTAGATATAGTCAATATCAATATATGCTAACACTTTCTTTTCCAGCAAACTTCCCTTAGATACTGTCTCAATAGGTATAAAAGTTCAGAGTTAATGTAAGAAACATTTTTACCAAGGATTCTGATAGTATATAACATATACCACCATATTTCTACTCTCCAATATCTGTTTGTGGCTTACTCTTAGACAATTATGGCAATAGTCTATATTTTATTTACTTTACAGTGATATCTGACTTCAAGATTCTAATTTTAGTAGTTTTTAAGGATATGCTGTTATTAACAAGAAACTAAAAAAATCTCTGTAACTTGACTCATCAATGATTCACCTATTGCTCAGACCTTTCTTCTGCTATTTTATTTCCATATATAGAATGTCCTCTCCAAATGAGACAACACCAAATTTCATCTACTGTTGGCATCCAGCTGAAAGAAGATAAATCTCAGATATTGTGTTACTTAGTCATATCTGTTGGGTCCAGATGTAGACTCTCTTGATACAGCAGATTCCCAAAAGAGTCAGTTATTTAGGAATAGCAACTTAGGAACCATGGTGTTTTTACCATTTACACTACATTTTTCCAGATATTGTCTCCATAAGTGCCATGCAATGGAAAAAGAAAGTGGAAGTTTACACATAGGATTTGTATGGTCTAGGCTTTGAAGTGGTCTATATTACTTTTGTGGACATTATCTTGTCTAGAATGTAATATTAAATCCTTGACATAAATGTAAAAGATCTTTAAAACATGGAAAAAAGAAAGAGAAACACGTATATTGCTGAGCATTCTTTGTCCTATTAACCACATAAGCAAGAGCATTTATATTATTAAACATGATTATACATTTTAAAATGTTTACTTTTTTGAGGAAAAGGGAACAAAATTTGGAGAAAATTGTAATTAAATTAAGGAGTCAGTTTATCACAGAGCCACATCAAGAATTTTCTGTGTCTCCAACATTTTGATTATTCTTTTAGCAAAAATAGCATGGAAATACTGAGTGTTATCATCAGAGTGATTTTAAGACCCAGAAAAAAAGAGTTCATTTGTTTTTAATATTTCAAGGTAACTATCACTGTTTAGATAGTTTCAAAATAGGCATTAGTGAAAATACTCAAAATGGAAAAAGTCATACCAAAAGGCTGGATGGATTTGTTTCCTGAAGGAGCCATGGCGGTTGTCACTGGAGAAAGGATGGCTATATGAGAAACAGAGCTGAATCTAGAACTCTATCTTGGGCAAAACTCAGTAACGTAAAGCAGAAGCTTGTGCTATATGGTTGGAATTATAGTCAAAACTTGCCAGAGTAAATGTTTGTGACAATATGGAATGATCTAGTACTTGGTTCAAGCTAAATCCTGGTTCATGATCCAATGGTGAAGTCCTAGAGGACCAATGAAATGAAAAAATGTGCTTAGGTCTCCATGAGCTATTCATAAAGCATATTGAAATAACAAGAGAATATAGTTTGCCTGATACCTGGGAGGGCTCAGATCTTTATTCTTCACTTCCGCACTAACTGTTTCCTTAATAAATCTCATACCTATCAGCAGATGCATATTCATATGTTCATAGCTATCTTACTTATGCTTTGAAGTTATATTATCTCTTTTAAGGAGTACAGATATAGTTTGTCAAAATCTTGGAAATCATTTCCTCAAGCTGATCATCCAGAATTTCATTCTTTTCTGGGATCAAGGCTATAAAAAGCCATATCCTCAATGTGAGGGTTACCAACATGGCCTCTAATAGTGACTCAGATACTGGTATTTCATTCCTAAATTTCCAGGATATCAGTATTTCATTGTAATGTAATTTTGCTATGATAAGAATCTATAACAAACTTCTCACAATAACTTAAAATTAGGGAATTACTTAAGTTACTTGAATTCCTTATCTGTATTATTCTGGTCCACCTCTTTAACTACTATGTACTATGTTACATAAACTCACATGCATGAGTTTATGTAATCTTCTTTAGCCCAGGAAATCATTATGTTTAGTGGAGATAAATGGACCTTCTCAGGACAGATATGTTTAATTCAAACTAATAATATGTCTCTCTATTTTGTTTATCCTGTCTTCTTAAGGTCAGACAGCTAAATTCAGGGTTTGAATTTGGTAATTCCATAAGTAGTTGGTAAATAAAACTGAAAGCTAAGCACAAAAGTTGTATGAGACAATCAGACAAGATTTTTAGCAGAAATTCCAGGGGCCCTTGTGAAATAACTGCCAAGGATTATTTGTTCAATGAGATTGAATATTTCTACATAACTTTTCCAAGACTCACATAAGCATGATATGTATTTAATATTTATATAGATAAAAAATTTTAATTCCCCTTATGCTTTATTTTTTCTCTATTATTGAATGCTCATAGTCATAGAAAATGTTTAGAATGTTTAAATTTTAGTTCTTATCTCTAATATACATGAGTTCACTTGATAATAAATTCAAGTCTATCATTAGAAAATATGACATGATATTCATATAAAAGGAATATATAAAGTTCATTTGTAAAAGATGGAACATAAGAAAAATGTAATAATAATTTTGTTTTTTAAAAAACTCTATCACTATCTTTCTCATTCCACTTACCATCTTCAACATTATGTTATACACAGCAAAATAGGGATATAAACTACTTTTAAATTAATGTCAATATTGGTCTCATTCACACAGTTGCCATCAATGCCTTACACACATAATCTTCCCATGCCTTGATAAAAACTCTAATACCTGTGTGATTTCTTTCTTCTAATTTGGCTTTGAGGTCTCTCTTTTCCAAAATAGCCACTTTCTAGGAGAACCATGACCTAGGAGAAACTTAAATTCAGGTATGTGTACAGTGTGTGACAAAATGAGGAAAGAAAATCAAAATGGATGAAACAAAAGAAATTTAATATTCACCAGTCCAGAGACCTTAGAGATGCAGACAGGAGGCTGACAGAAAATCTGGAGGCAGCAAGGAGCTCAGCCAGTGGGTGGAGAGTGAGATACAGTGAACCGGTGAGTACTTGGGCATTATCCGCAAGGCTTTCTGAATGGGGTTGTAGATGGGCTAGTTTAAAAGAGGTGGTGGTGGGGAATTACTTTTTTACATGACTTCTGGGTTAAGTACTAGGCTTTATTGTGGTCAGTAGCTGTGAGGTGTGTTGGGGTTTGGGTCAGTGGGTTGAAGAACAAGTGGGCTATATCATAAACCACCCAGGAAGGAGAAGTTTTAACATGGCCAAAGGTAATGGGGCACAATGCTGTTTCAAATAGCCTATGCCTAGGCTAAAATGCATGTCAAAGCAACAAGTATATAAGTTTATGAAAGCCATTATGGTAGATTGTAACTTATTGGACACTATTTATGTACAACTATTCTAGTGCGAGCACAACTCACTTTCCCCTATTTTATCAAGGTTTTCAAATTTAATTTTCATATTATATACTCTCATTCTTTTAAAAAAATAAAAACTTATTCTATGATTTAGCCATAAAAGTTGTTTTCTGATATACATTGATTATTTCATGCTCCTTGTCTAAAATTTTTCCCCTTATTTTAGCTTGCTCATTTATTTCAGTGCAACTCTGAATTGAAACCCCAAATGTCTCTTCTTCCGTATGTCCATCACCATCTCTTTCTTCACCAACCTTCCTTTCCTCTGAAATCTTCTGCTAATAACTTTAGTCAATTTTCTACCTCCAGAGATACTTAGTATATTCTGTTTGGTAGATAATTCATATTTTATAAATAGAGCTTTTTTTCCAGTAGATAAATGTTCTAAGATTAAGTACTTAGTTGAACGTACTGTTTCCAAATATCCAATGGTTATTAAACTTCAGGATTTAAGAACAGAAATGGGAATTCCTAGGAATTCTTAGGAACTGCTGAAATCTTGAAATTTTCTGCATTTTTGCAGTATTTATAAATAAAACAATAGTACTTAGTGTGTCAGTAATATTTATAGTAGTATTATTTCTTACTATTTTAATCGGATTTAATTGTATTTGCTAACAATTATAACCTCTAGAAAAAATTCAAATATGGGAAACTATCAGTGAACATTCCTGGGAAGTCTTTGAATAACATAAAGTTCTGTTCTCCTAGCAAACTAACAAACAGCAAGATACAAAATCATGTGCCAAAATTGCAGATTTAAGTACTTATTTGGCATCCTAAACTTTTTATTACTTGGAATACTACTCATATGATTTATACACATGCAATATATATGTGTATTATGGATAGATAGGGACAGACGTGAGTGTACAATTTGAAAGAATGATTTATCATTAGCAGCAGAGAATCTCACAAATTTACACTCAGACCATGGTAACAGCTACAAGTAAGTTAGACCATGACAGATCCTTCCCTACATGTTTCTGCTCCAGGTCCAAGAAATCTTGACTTTCATCTTCAATGGATGTCAATATTTTTCACTCTTGCTATTCACTTGCTATTAGCTAATTCCCTCAATTCAGTAAAGTTTCTACATTTATATTTATGCTTTAGTTCTTACATGAGGATTATTGGTACTTTTTCTTATTTTCTCAATTTGTCAACTGTTATCAAGATTCGGAATCTAGAAGAACATAGAAATTTTTGAGGAAAAGCTAGGAAGATGTTTCTTCATGAACATTCTAGTTGGATTAATATATTCATCCACCTACAAATATTATTTAAGTATCTAATGTGTGTCATTCAGTAGGAACAATACTGGAGATGAAAGAGTGGACAAGATAGGCATTGCATGGTCCCTTAGGGAGCTTATGTTCCAGCTGAGAAGACTAGCAGTTAACTAAGTGCAGTGAATTATGAAAGGAATATAACTGGGGAGGTGCTGAATGTTGGAAGAACACACATATTAGGAGTTCAGTATCTCTTCATATTCAAATAAAATACAAGCAAGGGCTATTTACGCAAGCAGATGATAACATTAGACATTTACATTAGTAAACATAGAAAATTTGAATTAAGAGCAATTGCAGGAGACATACACATTTGCATTATTATACTGTTAAATATTTCTCAAACAGCATGTCTTTCATTTTTCCATGAGATCCAAATAAAACTGATTATTTGTAGTACATTATTTCATTTTAAAATAATGCCAGTCACAGATGATTAATTTACAGTTCATTACTAGATACCTATCCAATAAGAGAGCGAAGTGAATTTCTCATAAATAGAGCATGGGAATGATGCTCAGTCAGGGGAATCAAAATCAATATTCAGTCTCTTCATTAAAAAAAAACAGAAACTTTTAAGTTACTTTGATTTAGGAAGTAGTAACATCTCTGAGAGTAAAATCAATATTCAAATTTATCAATGTGGATGATTTAGAGTTTAGTGAATTATATATTTAACTCTTACTGAAGTATAGCATACAACCAGAAAGTACAAAATTATGTGTTCAAGTCAACCACTTTGTACTAAGCAAGCACACCCATGAAAATAGCACCCATATCAAGAAATGTAACATTACAGATAACTAAATCTCCCTTGTATTAACCTCCAATCACTATTCCTCATGTAGTAATAACCAATATTATTAATTCTATTAGTGATAGATGATTTTGCATATTAAAAAAAATTCTTTATGTCTTGCCTCTTAATACAATTTTTATGTTATTCTTCGATATCCCTGTTATAGCAATCACTCATTCATTCTTATTGCGATTTATTGTTTTATTTTACTATCTATGACATAATTTATTTATCCATTACACTATTGATGGACATCTGGGTTTTCTCCAGTTCTGAGTGTCATGAATAGTGTCCTTATGAACATTCTTATGAATATATTTTATGGATAAACACATTTCTGTTTGGTATGTATCTTTTAGATTAAAATATTTGGTAGTGAACTAAGATGGTTACAGTCGGTTCTCTCAGACAACAATGAAACATACTGAAGGCCATTATCACTGATTGAATCTTCTACTCAATTTTCAAAACTTTCTGAGGCTTTTGCGTATACACAGCTTGAGTATGACCCAAGGCCAAACAGGAGCTTTTCCAAATCCTGGCATAAGTCTGGATTTGAACCAGAGCCAGAATCACCTCCAGGTGGTAGGGTATAAAGACAACATTTAATACACCTTCTTCCTCAGTTGTTTGACATTTTGTCAGAAATCGTAGTCCAGGAAGCAACACAGAGAATATAAAAGACAGCAATTAAAGAAATGTTGTGTTTTTTAACTTCAGAAAAAGAAAATCAAGTAAGTTACTAAATCACTTGAGCCCTCAGGCCAAGCTCAGGATAGAAACTTGAAAAGGTTAATGCATTTTCTTCACAATTGTTAACAGCACATTGATTGATGATTAATCTGTAACAATCAGAGTAATTACTTTATGAATAGACAACTGTCACTGGGACAGAGCTTCCTGTATTTCCTAAAAAGAAGTCAAAAGAGAGTCGAATTCAACTTCTGAAAATCATTACACTATTCTCTTTTGACTACACACACAAAGACACAAACATACACAAAGAAAGAGTTTGAAACACTAAAGAAAATTACATGGACATTTTTTAGATTTTGAATGGTAACCAATGAATAGTGGATCTTGTTTAGTTTCCTTAGTATTTGCAGAATCCACACCAATGAAACACACAGAAAAAGAAAACAAACACTGTTTCAAATAATCGTCCGGCAGAAGAAATGAGAAATTTTGTAGGGGAGATTTTTCCTTTGTAGGTAAACCAGTAACTGAAGCTCCTGTCTATATTTTGGAGACTTGACAAGTCTGCATGGGAGACAAACTTACATCAAAGGTAGAGATGGAAAATTCCAAATATTCACTTTCCCAGTATCTTTCACAAATTGCATATGCATGTATGATCCAGATCTTACCAATAAGACCCAAATGCCCACCCCATATATGAATTAGGAAAGATGATGAACACTTCCTAGATGTCAGGGAGGTGAAAGCAGCAAAATGTTCACAAAGGAAGCACTGGCAACTCTGCTGTCAGAGCACCCAGGGTAAAATGTGGTGGTGGAAGTACTTTGAGCTTGCGTGCTGGGTCCTGAGAGTCAAGTCTGCCCTTATTGAATGGGATCTGCAGTATAGTTTGGGACATAATCAGGCTGCTTTAGTTTCTTAAAATCTTAGTAACTATTTTAGCTCCCTACTATCCTTTGGATAAATTCGTTTTTTAGTAAATGTAGCCAAAGTTATCTCTGTAGTTTGCAAGTTGAAACCTTGGGTCATGGGATAAACATAACAGATAAATGCTAATTTTCTTTAAATGTGAAAAATTATTTGGGAAATAAATCTTAATTTTATAATTCAAGAGAATTTGCTTTTATTTTTTAGAGCATTACATGCTGGATTATTTTTACCTGCTCTATCCCTTCATCAAACACTCAATAAAAATTGATGATAAACATAATATGACTGCTGACTGGAAGTTCCATTATAGGCTTGGTAATAAAAGAAACCACCACTGTAGATAAAACGAAGCTTCACTATTACCTGGGGATTTGATCTTGCATGCCCTTATTTTCTTCATTAGCTTAAAAAGACCAGGAAGCTATTTCTAATATAAAATCCAAATAATTGTAATAGCAGTGTTTTCATTATGGAACATAAAAGACATTTTTCCATTTCTGTGTAGCTATGTTGTATGTATTTATAAAAGCCTACTTGGGAAGGTACACTGTTTTACAAAGAAATGTAAAGAAGACACTTGATCACATATGAAGAAAAGCACTTTAATGGAGAAAGAACATGTAATCAACAGCAAAAGAAAAATGGTTCCTCACAAATGAAAATGACATTTTTGGCAGCTGAGGCCATGCAATTAGTAAATTTTTTAAAAAGAGGTACATTCAGCTAGATTCTCTCCTTTCCCCATGGCAAACTCTGTAGCAGCCAGGAAATAAGACTTTCTCCATTTCAAATTTATTTTAAAATTATTTTTACCTTAGAACTATATCTTTCAATAATAAATAATGGATAGAGTGAGGTCCTAAATGTATCTCAATGCATTTTTTAAAAGGTCAAGAGAGGTCAGGGTATACGAGTATCTGAAAATATCAACTATTTTATAATATGATTATTTCTCACACAACAGAGCCTCATAGCTCATCAGTTATATGTGACTGCTCCAGTACCGAAGGAGAACTGTATGTTAATAAGTTTATGTTTATGAAGTAAATAATGGTTCTGTAAAAATATGTTCTCCGGTGAAATTAAGGAATGCCAGGAAGAAATATCTTCTTCCTGAGGCAAAGTGATCCCCCTGAGTAAATAAAAATACCTACAGCAATGAAGACAAATTATGATGACATTTTATAACACAGAGATGGAGCTTCCTTTAAAATGTAAGATTTGCACAAATCCTTTAGAAAAGCCATTGAAAAGGTCAACTACTTGTAATCCAGTGGTGTTCGGCTACAGTGCAGTGACAAATTGGTGTGTTGTAATCAGTCATGAGAACGTGTTACAGGTAATTTGTTATAAACAATATTTAAGGTACTGCAGTGTGGGAATGATTCACATTTTATGAATTACAGTCTGGTCAAGGTTATCCCCATAAATAACATTATTTTCACTTACATCTCAAACACCATCTAGAGAAGGACTGTGTCTTTCATGGGAATTTTATTCTTCTATATGGTATTTGGGAAGAAATGTTGAGAACTGCAGAATTTTAGCATCATTTAATAAATAAAGGATGTTAAGGAAGTAAATAATCTAGCTTAAATGTTTCATTTTATAAGTACTGAGAATAAAATTATAAATAAATGTTTGTAAAGTATAAAAATGTAGTTGCACGTAACAAAAAGAAAAAGAATAACTTATGCTAAACTCTAAATCAGAAATGGCTAATGTTGAAACAAATTAATTCATTACAAAGTAGAATTAGTTTAGTTTTGTTAAACTGGCCATAAAGAATAGTAAACAAATACATAATATGATGGAATCTGATGAATTATTAGATTAATTATAAGCAAAAGATAAAATAGAAAAATGTTGCAAAGTTCAAAATTAATCAAAATTCTAATAAAACATGATTGTATTTTTTTCTTATATTGAGAAATTATTAACTTTACAACTACAATTATCTATAATTATCTCTACCACTTATTCAGGTCTTTACCTTGTAATTTTAAAGTGCTATTCTTGCCCCTACATCAAAAATTAACAACTGGATTATGGAATGAGTCTATGAAAGTGTAGTTGTTTAATATTTCATAATTCACAGAAAATAAACAATAATAAAACAAAACAACAGCAAGAGAAACCAGATACCAAAAAGAGTAGCCAACATCTACAGCAAAAGTTGGCCGTAAGTATAGCTATGAATCCTAAAATATAAGCAAATGGGGACAAATACCACTACTCCAGCACAAGTACAGTTTCATTATCTGTTTAGGAGGAAGCTGAGAACACAATAGAACATCTGCAAGAAGTGGAAATAAGAGAACTTCCCAACAGCCAAAGATATTCACTGAAACACAGCACACAACAGAAGAATGGTAGCTGGAAATAACAGCACCTCTCTCTAGCCCTAAATCTAGTAAGAATTGGGTAAATAGCTGGTGGTTAAGTTTGAAAGGACTGGAGCAGTGTAGCTCCTTTAAACTCCTAAAAATCCTTCCCAGACAGGGGCCCAAACCAACAGGAAACTACTGGGCATGGGAAAAAATTGATCAAGACAGGGACAATAGACAAAAGGAAGGAAAGGTTCATATAAAGATGAGGAATGGGAATAGAGCCAGAAAATTCAGAGAGCAATCTACCTTATTTTTGAACAGTATATGCAATGAAAAAAGAGAGAGTTCTGTGAAGTTGGAAAAGTTAGCATGAACTATATTTCTTCTAAAAGTTTAGAAAAATGAACTTTACAGAACAATTAAAAATAGAACATCCTGCACATGTACCCTGAAACTTAAAATAAAAATAAAAATTAAACTCTAAAATATTCTTAATATTCTAAAGGTTAAATTACTGAGGAACAAAAGAGAATATAATACCCCTACATACAGTAAAAGCATACAGCGACATATAAAAACCTACAAATCGTATCAAAAGTACAGTCTACCATTTTAAACACATTAAATGACATCTAAAAATAGAACAAAAAATGAAAAAATTCAGACTTGGAAGAAATTAAGTGACAGAACTCAAGAAAGAATTGGAAATAGAACAAAAATTCATTTTAGAAATGAAATCAAAACTAGAGGAAACACAAGAGTAAATAAGAAATAATGTCTTAAGGGAAATAAAAGATAAAATAGATGAAACTTTTAAAAATCAAGAAAGATAGTAAGAAAAATGAGCATTCACGCAAAAGCCTGTACCAATGTTCATAGCACAACTACTTATAATATTCAAAAGGTAAAACAAACCTAAATATTCTTGATAAATGAATAAAGTAAATCTGGTATATCTACACAATGGAATATTATTTGCCATGGGAATGGAGTACTGGTTCATGCCACAACTAGGATGGACCTTGAAGACATTTACTATGTCAAATAAGCTACTCATAAAAGACCACATGTATATAATTCACTCATAATAATGTCCAGAATAAGTGAATCTTTAGGGATAGAAGGTAGACTGGTATTTGCTTAGGACCAAGGGTTAGACAACAGGAGAATAATAGTTCAAGGGTACAGGCTTTCATCTTAAGAAGATTAAAATATTCTAAAATGGACTATAGTGATGGTTTTGCATATCCGTAAATGTGCTACAATCTGTTAGTTTGCATACTTTAAATAGGTGAAATGTGTGCTACACAAATTATTTCTCAACAAAGCTGGTTTTGGGGAAAAAAAAGGAAAAAGAGACAAGAAGATTTTTTTTAAATGACTAACAATTGAAGAAGATTCAAGATACATATAATATCAATCTCTGGGAAAAAAAAACAAAAGCAAAATAACCAAATAAATATTAACTTGTCTAGTTCAAGAAAACTTTACTAAAAAAAAAATTGAAAAGGTGTCTAAAGTACATACTGAAAAAGCACAACACTTTTCTGAATATATTGACAAGGTAAGTATTTAATGGTTACCAGAGCAAGAAGACAGAAGAATTATTCAAAGAAGTTGAAAATGTTAGAGATTTTGTTGACAGACCATGAGTTTCAAAGAGCACAGTGAAAGGGAAGCAGAGTTTGAAAAAGGGTGTGAAACAGGGTCATATAGGCCATATATAAAGATCTAAGTGAGTATAGCAATCTCAAAGCAGAGCCCATGACTGGATGCCTCAGCATTATCTTCTGAATCAGGAATTCTGAAGGATGATCTCAAGAGTAAATGTTTTAACAAGTCTACAGGTGATGCTTATACATAATCAAATTTTAGAAAGACTAGATTAGAACAAGAGAAAATAGTGACCTGAAAAATCTTGGCTTTTGTAGGGTAATTGATATTGACAGAAATTAATGGCACAATGTGATTTGTTCTAGTTTTATGAAATATACAGAGGTGATGATACTGTAAAATTTAAGACAAAGAAGAGTAAGGTGTTACTCTCAGAATATGCTTGAGATGCATAATAGGCTTGAGAAATCATCTGCCATGATTTCTCACGTGGCTTCTTCCATGTAGAGAAAATATATATTTACAAAAGGACACAATTAGGTCAAATGGAAAATATGTACAACTTTATATGAATACGGGATGGTTATAGAGTAAAAGGGAAGTAATTTTAAACCTATAAATTATCCTAACTTTACTGTTTTCAGAGTAGAAATTATGTACACATTGCTTAAAAATCCTTAGAACACATTAAATATGCTCTTTCTGAACAACAGCAGAGCTACATTTTTCAAAATAATTGTTTTTATTGGTGATTCATTCAGGAAAATGAAAGCACTATTTGTTAGTCATTTCCAAACTTATTTGGCTTAAATTCAATGCATAAAACAGCTTAATTTGATGGAATTTTTCAAATTTATAATTTTTTTGTTCAGTTGTAAAATTGATTCTGAGTCAATTATTATACCAGTCCTCCAAATCCAAACTAAGCATATTTTAAAACAACTCTTCTACATTGCCTAGCCAGTTAAATTCAGATTTCAGTTTACATAAGACTGTGAAATAAGTCTTATGATTGGAAAACTAGCTTTCCTAGAAAAACTAATTTGTTATTCAGATAATGGTAAATAAAGAAACCTGAAGCTAATTTTAATATCTCTCTGTAGTGTATCACTCTTACCTCCAAGTTGAACACCCTGCAACTAAAATCACTAATTTTAAGTGATATCGATTTTTAAATCTAAAGTTTTGGAAGGTCAGTAATGCTGTTTATAACTGAAACTTTGTATTTAAAAGAACTGAATTCAACAACAATATATTCATATTACATATGCAAAATGAAAATGAATGTGTGATTATTTGCTCAATGTTTCTGATATTAAGCTATCTTTACATAAAAAGATAAGTCACTCATATATCTAAACAATAGTGAATTTTTATATTATTCTAATGGAGAAGTAGGGGAAGGATGATTAAATTTGAGTTCTATTATTGTACCTTTTTTGTCTTTGTAAACTTCTCAGAGATACGTAAATAGAGCATTTGTGACGTATTTGTCACCACACTTAATTTGTTGTAGGCTCTTTAAACTCAGCTTCTAGTTCTAACTTCCGTGGTTGTTCTTTCCCATTAGGAAACTGAACAGTATCTTCTATATGTCAGTTGGGGAAGAAGTTTAAGGTTTCCATTTGCCTCTTCACTCTTTCTTATTCTTTTATTTCACTACCATGATTTTCTCCTCCAGTTATCCTTGTGAGAATGGGGGTATGTTTTTTTCTCCATTCTCAAAGTTTGGGGATAACAACAAAAGTTTGGTGAAAATTCGACATAATTTTATCTTAGGAGCACATGCAAAGAAGTGAGGAAAAGGAAAAACAAAAGATCAGAACTTGAATGAGAAGAAAAACCTGAGATAAGCCATGCTCTGCCCCTGGCAATTTGGCAATCAGACCAACAACTACGTTATCATCAAGTGAGTAAGCGATGTTCAAAAAGCAGTAATAGAGGCAGAATAAACTGTTACACATGGAGTAGAAGATGCAGATGCCTCCATGGACCAGAAAGTATTATAATATAACTGGGTGGATCAGGCTAAGTAGGGTGGTCTCAAAAGCATTTCAGTTCCAAGGCAAGCAATTGTTGTCAATTACATGCGATTGTTTGCATGCAGGAACCTCAGGCTGTCAAGACTGCTGTCTTCATGCTGCTGATGATTTATGGTTAACCTTTCACTAGGAAATTTTTGAAAGATCACTTTCTGGATAAATCATGCAGGCAAAAAAATACATCTATGGACAGAATCAGCTCACAGATCATCAGTTTGAGAACTCTGTCCTTTTCTCACTTTTTCTTTATTATTTGACAAATAGTCCAAGCTAAATAGGGCTCTTATACAAGAGCTATTGCAAATAAAAGTCACACCTACTTTTGAGGTTTATAGTTTGATGGGCTCACATATCTGTCTTAATATAGCTACTTGCTGAGTTAAATCAATAGATGAGAGACACTATATTAATGGTACTGTTTGCTAAGAACATTGCCAGCAATACAGTTGAGCACATGTGTACAGAATGAAATATGTTTATTTTTTTCCGAGGTTACAATTTCAAAATTCTGTAAAATCAGTCTCAAAGTAATTCATATTGACTGTATGAAACACATTAAAGTATAATCCTGGGAAATACATGGTTAACACTGCACATCTTTTAAAATAATTTTTTTAGAGTGATTTTATGTAGCTTAAAACAACTGCCGGATACCAGTTTGTGTTCACACTTCAGAAACTACAAATGGAAAATCATCTAGTTTTCTATTATAAGTAAGCATTAATAAGCCCTGTTATTGAACCAAATGCTAACTCTCTAAAATGCAATATCAGGATTACATTACTGTACCATGATTTTAAATTAAATTTAAATTTTTTTGTGATATGAAAGACGGTTTAATGAAACCACCATTAAAATTTTGACTTCTTTAATTTGTAAAGTAGATCTCAAAAGATACAAACTGAAATTAGATTACTAATGAGAGTCTGTGGGTTTGGATATCAACTGTTTAAGAGGGTTTTCACCTCAGTGGGATTTACTGATATTATTTTTCCCATTTAAAATTACTCTCCAAATATATAACAGGAGTTTTGTTTGGGTAAACAATGTTATAAAAAGAAGATATTGTGTCATTCTGCTTTAGTAAGTATTAATAGGATTTATAATCAAGAACAGACATTAAATGAAAATAAGATGCAGTATTTTGTAGGTTCAAAATATTCTTAATTTGAGGGCCATATATTATATATGATAGAGTCAATCAGGTGTCAGCTTGCTTTTATAGACGGTATTACTTCTCCCAAAAATCAAGAACATGTATAGCAACTGTAAACTATGTCAGCTTCTCATTAGGCATTTTGCTTTGCAAAGAAACCAAACATTGTATATTCTCAAAATTTTCTAAACTCTTCAAATTAGAATATAAATCTGAGCATGTGTATAGGATAGTATATTGTGCTATCTTTAAAGATTCTTCTCTACTATGTGGATCCACAGAGTTTGTGAATTGTCTGAAACTTTGCATATCAGAGACTCAGACTGACTGCTTTTTACAAACAAGGGTAAAGAAAATCGCAAAAGTTTCAGTAAATTATTCAAGGTCACACAGAAGCTGACCTGGTAAAATCAGTGTAAGCTCCAAGCATTTTCCATATCACTAACTAACGCTTCTAGTGAAAAGTTCTAGCAGATGATCAAGCAATTGTTATTACAACTTTCCAGTGAAGTCTGAGATGTTTCCTTATTTTAAGTAATTCTGCAGTATTCTGCAGGAAGCTTTAAGGCTAAAAAAAAACGTTTTTAATATCTTTGATTTCTAAAAAAAATAGAGAAAGAGTGGTATTACTTCAAATTTTCAATATGTCTCATATTAAGAGTTACAGATTATTTAAATAATTGGCAAAAATTGTGCTATTATTCTAAGGCATTAACATTTATTTAAATAGTGTCTGTTACAAATATGATGATAAGTTTATAAAAAAATCTCAGGCAAATTCTACATGCTTCATTCATAATTTAAGACCAGTTTCCAACTGTCATATGTAAATATATACACTGTTCCTTTAAGCTTCTTTTAAGTCTTAAATCTCAGAGTTCATATGCCAATTAAGATAAATATTATAAAATTTTTTGTGCTTTAGAATATGAGGTTCTGTATCTATGATGGATTTAATGCTGAGCTCTCAATCAGGAACATAATCTCCATTTAAATAAATACAGTGCAACACATACCACAAAGATCCATTTTCTAGTTGTTTTTGGTTTTTTTTTCTTGTTTCCAAGTGATATTTGGCAGCAAGTGAGAGACTGCCTGGGCTTTATAAAGTGAATTCAGATTCAAATTACATTATATAGGAATTTTAACTCTATTGTAAGAAGTTGGAGAAATCCTGCAGTATTGCAACAAGGCTAGAGAATAAATAGTCTAAGGTATACTTTCTTTTTCTTTTATTTTTATTTACTTATTTATTTATTTTTTAAGATGGGGTTTCACCATGATGGCCAGGCTGGTCCTGACCTCAAGTGATCCACCCACCTCGGCCTCCCAAAGTGCTAGGATTACAGATGTGAGCCACCGCGCCCGGCCAGTATACTTTCTTTCATACAATAGACAAGGTGTGAGTGCATCCATGCATGTTCATGTTTGTGTGTGTTAACCATTGTCAGTTCTGACTGTTAAGTTTATGAGTGATTTGTGAAATTATTTTGTGTCTTACATTTTCCTGTATTATAAGAAAATATTTAATAAATGTACATTAATTTTATATTCAGAAATATTATTTAATGTAGAGAATTTTTATTTTCTAAGCACTAATTTAATGGTATACTCATTCAAGACAATTGCTGTAATTGAGCACTCCAAGGTAAACTAAATTAGAAGCAAGATTATTTTTTTCTGCATTCAAAGCCCAGATGTTCATTTTTATTTTATTGTCTCTTTTTTTAAAAAAGAAATCTCAATAACTTTAGGGATACAAGTGATTTTTGGTTACATGGATGAATTCCATAGTGGTGAAGTCCGAGCTATTAGTGTACCTCCCCCTTGAATAGTGACACTGTACTCAATAGGTGATTCCTTTATCCCTTACTCCGCTCCCACTCCTTTGGGAGCCTCCAAAGTTCATTATACCACTCTGTATGCTTTTGTGTACCCATAATTTAGCTACCATTTACAAAAGAAAACATGTGGTATTTGGTTTTCCATTTCTGAGTTACTTTACTTAGGATAATGGCCTCCAGTTCCATCCAAGTAGAAGCAAGACTTTTAAAAACAATTTATATTTAAAATTTTAACCAAGATAATATCAGCTATCACACTTTCCATAACTTTCTTTCTCTTCAAAGCCTTAATGGTTACTAAGAGGTATTCAATTAGTTCTCAATGGGATAATATGGATTTAAATTACAAGAATCTGGATGAAATTATCTCAACAATGGAGATGATTATCCTATACTACTCCTTGGTGTCTGGATAATAACAATAATATTTTCCTTTTTGACAGCAAAGTTTAAATGGAAAAATAACCAACTTACTATGTCTGCAGAAGAACAGTTAAAAAACTAAATTCAACTGAGAGAACAAGGGATATTTAATGTAGATATGTGAAAAGAACTCATGATACTAGTCTTCAAAGGCAGGAAATGCTGTCACACTGGAAAAAACAGAGGAAAAAGAAAGGAGGCAGATTTCAGCAGAAATGAGCTGCCCTCGCTGGGTGTGGTGGCTCAGACCCATAATCCCAGCACTTTGAGAGGTCAAGGTGGGCAGATTTCTTGAGCCCAGGAGCTGGAGATCAGGCTGGGCAACATGGCAAAAACCCCTTCTCTACAAAAAAATACAAAAATTCTCCAGGCATGGTGGCACACACCTGCAGTTCCATCTACTCAGGAGGTTGGATTAGCAGTAGCTGAGATCACACCACTGCACTCCAGCCTGCACGACAGAGCCACACCCTGACTCAAACAAAAACCATCAAACGAACAGATGAGCTGCCTTATTTACTAAAGTCTCTGGAACCGAAGACATTCAAAAAGAACATGAATTTGCCTTCAAATTCAATCAATATACTTAGCTACCATTTTGAGGGGCTATGTGGTTTTAATCACTAAGTAAATCATTCTACTAGTATCATTTAAGACAAAAGCTATGGTGACAGAATACATTCACCAGATAAGACTAACACTAGATGAGTTCTTTAATTTTTATCTGATGACTAGATTTTATGATCTTATTTTATACTAGTAAATGCAGAAGTAATTAATGCAGACTGTTTATTGAGGTTGACCTATACTGAGTCATACTTTGAAAATACTCATATACAATTATATCTTAAATAATCACATACAATATTACCTAACAAAGTAACTGTTTTTTTGTTTTTGTTTTTGTTTTTTGATGTTGCCGTTTTGTTTCTGAGACGGCATTTCACTCTGTCACCCAGGCTGGAGTACAGTGGAATGATCTCTGCTCACTGCACCCTCCATCTCCCGAGTTCAAGAGGGTCTCTTGCCTCAGCCTCCTGAGTAGCTGGGACTACAGGCGCATGCCACCACATCCAACTAATTTTTTTTGGATTTTTATTAGAGACAGGGTTTCACCATGTTGGCCAGGATGGTCTGGATCTCTTGACCTTGTGATCCGCCTGCCTTGGCCTCCCAAAGTGCTGGCATTATAGGCATGAGTCATTGTGCCTGACCTGTTGATACAGACTTCTAAAGAATCTATCAAAAACAATTCCTTTTTGCATAAATACACCCACAAAATAGATTGGTGTTTTAAAAAATGTAAAATTTATAAAACATAATATATCCAACTTGCACAATAATGTAAATACACTTAACATTACTGAACTGTATACTTACAGTTAAGATGATACATTTTATGTTTTATACTAAAAATATTACAGATGTTGCTTATTTTTATTTTAATAGATAATACAGTGTGAAATAAAAAAGAAAATACATTAAAAGGAAATGTTTTAAATAATATAAATATGTTAAACTTTTTTTAAAAAAAAGCATTTTTTATTTTAAAAAGAAACACTTCAAAAAATAAATTCTATCCTGGAAAATTGATAAAGGACACAGCAGTGGTTAAAATATAATTAAAGTCTTCCAATACCTTGTATTTTGTGTAAATTAAATTGTTCCTGTCTGAGAGCTAATGAAAAAAGGAATTGCTTTTGAGGTTAATACATTCTGGTGGTATGTACTGAAATAGGGACTACATGTTGATCAGAAATTACTAACAGGATGCCAGTGAATCATTTACTCAGTCATCTAGTAAACTATGTGCAGAGCAAACAGCATGCCCTAATGAGAGCCCAATTCTGATTGTCTGAATGTCACAGGTGTCATCCATTCTCCTAAGTTGCAGAAACTACATGAATAGACCACCTGCCTTTTTCTGAAAAACTAAGAACACAAAATGATGTCCTATTACTTCCCATGAGTTCAAGTGAGAGTTTAATATGTAAGTGCTTCCTGGGAGGAAGAATTGTGATGCAATATTTAGTTGTCTAGAAATAATCTTTTTTACTTTTTTTAGGTTTAATATGTATTTCCTTGATTTTAAAGTCATGCTGAGCTTCCATTACTATCTCCTTGCATCAATCGATCGAATGAACTACACTTGTTACACTTAAAATAGCATTTGAGAATAATGCTGTGATGCATTTCTGTGTTAATTCATCTGTATTATATTATGGTATTGGGTGGAATTTTGACCTTGAAAAAGATATGTTGAAATCCTAATCTCTAATCTCTCAGAATGTGAACTTGTTTAGAAATAGGATAATTGCAGATGTAATAGTTGAAGTAAGATGCGGTCATACTGGTGTAGGTTAGACCCTTAATGCAATTTGACTGGTATCCTTATAAGAAAAAAGTAGATACATAAGAAAAAAAATTGCATTACAACAGAGACAGAGATCAGAGTGACACAACTGCAAGCAAAGGATGTCAAAGGTTGATGGCCACCAGGAGACCTTAGAAGAGTCAATGTAAGCTTCTTCCCTATGCGTGCCCAAGGGAGCCTGACCCTACTAGTACCTTGATTTTAGACATCTAGCCTTCAGAATTGTGAAACAATCCATTTTTCTTACTTTAAGCAACCAGATGGTGGTACCTTGCTAAAGCAGTTCTGGAAACTCATACAATCATACAGACCAAAAACACAGAAAATAACCAAGTCTAAGGAAAAAGAGAGATAACTCTTTTGTTTAATTCTAGAATTATTTTAAAAAGGTCCCACTTGGTCAGGCATGGTAGCTGTAATCCCAGCACTTTGGGAGGCCGTGGTGGGTGGATCATGAGGTCAAGAGTTCAAGACCAGCCTAGCCAAGATGGTAAAACCCCATCTCTACTTGAACCCACGAGGTGGAAGTTACAGTGTGCAGAGATCTCACCACTGCACCACAGCCTGGGCAACAGAAGCGAGACTCTATCTCAGAAAAAAAAAAAAAAAATCACACTTATCTTGAAATTATTTCTGAAGTTCATTTAAAAATGGTGATTAAAAGGTCTCTATTCCCTTTCTTTGCTATCTAAATTATTATGTGTCATTTATTTAATCACAGTTACTGCAAAAAGGGTGGATCACAGTAAGCTCTAGTGAAGGAACTCAAGCTCCTCATGTGAATATTACTTGATTATAGAAAATAGTCAACATCACAATTTTAGGTATACTTGGGTAATTTTTCAAACACTTTTGCATTAATTGCTTTGCAGAACTATATGAAAACCAATAAGGACTCTAAAAGTCACCCCATTTGGCAGTTGAGTCAATTGAGACTTTGCCTTGGTCAAATAATTGACCTAGGAAAGTCCTGGGACTTGAACTTGCTCCCTTAACTCCTAAGACAGTGTTCTTTTTTGTCTTCTACATTGCCTTGTACTGCCTTCTTGAAGTAACAAGGATCATCATAATAAAAGTGGCTGCTTGGCTAATAAGACTCACCTGATCTTAGCCAAAAGGTCAAGAAGCAATAGGACTCTTAGACACAAATTCAGATGTGGAAAAAATTGTCCTAACTTTCCATAACAAAATCTCACGTTTTCAATTTAAAGTTGCCATTTGCTGGATGACAGAAATTTCTTGATCTTAATAAATTTATGCCAATATATTTAAGATTCACGTCACAGACACAAACATACCAAAAATGCACAGTCCGGGAGATGCACCACCAAACCTTCCAGAAACAGAACATGTCTGCTTTATATAAACCACCACAGAGAGAAAAGTGAAAATAACATTATGAGGCTGAAGCGATCTTACAACAGCAAAATAAGAGAAAAAGAAAATAAAACCTTAAAATTATCTTATTTCAAACTTATAAACAGTCATAACTATAACACAGGCAAATGGAATTATATATCATAATTCACCATGACCAGTATGTTCTATTACTTAAATGCAGATATTGTTGTTTTGTAACCAGTGTATCCCAAAAACTCCCTTAGGCACTGGCTGGTGAAGAGTAGGTCCAAATAAATATTTGATGGATAAGTTGAATAACAAGTATGAATTAACACATTAAAATAATAATGCAAACTCCACATTAACATATTTAACATATATTTCTGCTATTTTAGCATATTTAGTTGTTATGTATAAGTATTAAATAATATGTGATTTTAATTTATATTATAATTTATACATATATGTATGTTTATATTAAATATATGAAACACATAACACCTGCAGACAACTCAGTGAGTACAGAAGACCCATTAACTATAAACACTCATATTTGATTTTTTTTTTGAAAATCACAGCATCTAAGACTTGAATAAACTGTTTCATCTTGACAAAAATTATCTACTAAAACCTCCAGTAAATATACTTCTTATGATCATTCCCATTAAGATCAGAAGCAAGGGAGGGATGAATTTTGTCACTGCTACAATTTACTGTAATGCAAAGACTTGTAGCCAATGCAATAACATAAAATAAGAAATCAGTTTTAAAAAGACAGTTTAAAAAGTAATTATAGATATATGAGTGGGCAAACATAAATAAATAAAATAAAACAGTCCCACAAAAAAATATTTTGAAGATCAGCAGGGTTGGACATTCGGTATTATTCAACATTGTAAAGTTACCATTTCTCCCCCAAATACTTTATAAATATAATGTCTTCTCAAACAAAACACCATTTGTAAAATAAAGTTAAATAAGTTGATTTTAAAAATAAATATGGGAGAAAATATTTTCAATGATATCCGAATAATCACCTAATAATATAATTTTTCAGAAAAAGAGTAAGAATAAGGGATTGGCTCTTCCAGTTTTCAAGGCATAGTTAGAGCTACAGATAATAAAACGGTGTGATAGATAAATAAATAATTAAAAAGAACAGACCCACAATATGGCACAAAAGCATTTAAATCAGAAAGAAAGGTCAAACATTAATAACTGATATCAAACATACTATGGACTTTAAAATACAGGAATAACCCCATATTAATTTAATAATAAAACGTGAATAAAATAATAAAGCAAAGAAATAAACTTTAAAGCTCTTAGATAAAATATAAGCTATCTTCATTTTATTTATGAAATAAGAAAGCTTTAATTATTTGGACACTAACACAAAACAAATTAAGGAAAAGACTGTATGTTTGCCATCATCAGATTAAAAAGTATTTTACACCAACAAAAACCATAAACAAAAATAAAAACATAGAAATAGGTTGGAATACAATATTTTCCACATTTCTACAAAGGGTTCATATCAAAATATAAAGAACTCAAGTGCATACTTCCAAAATAAAAATGATAGTGCCTTTCTTTTTATATGCAAGATTATGAATTAGAAAACTTGGGAAGATGTCTTAAGTAAAAATGAAATGTATTATGTAATCATATAAAGAAATCATTGTTATGATAAAAATGATAATCAAATTAATTAATACCTACTATTTATATTTCAGTTTATGGCTTTTCTAGCACTTCCACACACCACTCAAAATTATAAAGTAAAAAAAATTAAAAATCAATAAAAGTGATCACTCATAATATCTTTGATGAGAATTACAATGGAAGCTAGTAGTGAATATAAATATTTATCATGGTGAGCTATTAATATTTTTTACTACCCAATCAAGCTTATTCACTTTTTTAGAATTTCAGAATGACCAAATTCTGAGTCTTTAGGCAAGCCCCTGGATTCTCTGAACAGGAGTTCACTCTGTTAATAAGAATAGTCTTTTTATGATTCATGTTTATGATAATCACTAATGCCTTATTCTTTATAACTGGGAAGTGGTGGAAGTGAAATGAGAAATAGCTGGCTTTCAAAAATCAAACTTTTAGTTTTGGAGTAATTTTATGTACAGAAGAATATAGAGTTCCCAAACCCAATTTTCTGTATTGCTAATATCTTAAACTAGTATGACATATTTTCATAATTAATGAGTCAATATTAGCACAGTATTTTTAAGTTCACACTTTATTCGGATTTTCTCTAGCTTTTACTTAATGTTCTTTGTTCTCTTTCAGGCTCCTATTTAGGGTATCACATTACATTTAGTCATTATGTCTCCTTAGATTTTTCTAGTTTGAGACATGTTTTTGCTGACTTTGTTTTTGATGTCCCTGATGATCTTCAGGAACACTGAATAGGTAGTACAAAGAAGGTCTCACAGCTGGTGTTTTCCGGATGTTTTTTAATTATGATTAGACTTAGATTCTGGGTTTGGGGAGGAAGACTACAGAGGTAAGGTGCCATTCTCATCACATCATATCAAGCAAATGACCAAGATTAGAACTGTATATATGTTATTTCACTTTAAAGAGAAAACTCTTTAATCCTCAGATCTAAAACGTTAACTCACCTGGAAGTGGGCTGGCAGTGAATGAATCGGGCTGACCTCAGATTTTTCTACAGCAACATGTAATGCCAAAAGTTAATGGAAAAGTGATTATGGAATTCTTTGTTTAAAAAGATTACAGCAACTAGAAAAAATGCTGCAGAGAAGAATCTTAATGAAATAACTCTGGCAACATAAGTGTATTAAGAGCAAAAAAATAAGTAGTTGATGGTGTGAAAGTGGAAGAAAACGTAAAATTGCAAATTGACTAACAGTTGTGTTAGGGAGTTGATCTGTATTGATATTACACAAATATTCTTATGATTTAGAAGAGTGAACTAGTGGTCACCAAATGTAATCAATGTTTATTTTTGAATAGCAGCACAGTGGCTCTTTTAATTCACTCCATTTATGTGTGCTTTACTCAATTACCAATTTTTTTAAAAAAGCACTATTTCAAAAACTAAATATATTAACATTTTAAAAGAAAAAAATTTTTAAACAAAAAGAAACACTATTCATTGCATATAGCTTTAATTTCATTATGCACTAAAGTTATTATTTACTCTATTATTTACTCTAGAAACACGATAAACTTTGTTCTTACATTGCTGATCTTGTGTGGAATATTATTTGCACCCCCACTCTGAGATCAGTCTAGAAAAGTTCTATTCATTACTCAAAGCCCAGATTAAGTTCTTCCCACCCTCCCTTATCATCTTCCCAAACTACTATTTTCTCTCAAGTTATTACTCATCTGTGTTATGGTTCTTTTGCATATCTCCTTTTTAATACTTACATCACCATAGAAATTGTTTTCTTCTTTGGGAGCTACTAGAGAATAGGAATTACTTTATTCCATCATCGTATCTTTAATACTTAGACTGAAATATAGTAAATATTTGGTAAATTACTTTTGATAAATTATGATATGAGAGAGAAACAAGTAAACCAACGCATGTGATATGGTGGAATATGTGCAATGCTGACATTAAACATAGAATGGAAGAGAAATCCTAACTTCTCCTGGAAAGAAAACAGAGAAAGCTTTGAAGAAATATTGGCATGAGTTCTGAAAAAACAGGAGGCACTACAATAATGCACTGTAAAAAGTGAAAATTAAAAATATAATGTCATATATAAAATACAGCTAGAAGAGAATATGACCGTCGAAAGACGTGAGAAGTTGCTTGGTTTAGCTGATGGTTGGGTCACATAGGGAAAAGTATAAAAAGAAGTTGTAGAAACAGGCAATGCCTAAGTGGGGAAGAACCTGTTTATATCATGGAAGGTCATCATTTTTTTCTGAAAGCAATTAAAATCTATTAAAGACTTTAATTGAAAAAGTCATATGTTAAGATGTGCCTTTTACAAAATATTTAGAAAGAACTACAACCTACTCATACACAAAATGAATATGTATATATTCAGTACATAAATGTATTGTTTTATGTAGCTTATTGATTGATTTCTTAAATGACAATTGTGTGAAGACAGTGAAAAATGATTTGAGAAATGACTATGAATGTGCTTTCAGGTTTCCAAAAGGCTTTAAAAGAAAACTATACTTTTGTTATCCTGATAAAAGCATTAGGACTCCATCATATTTTTGTGGCTTTATGAACATTTGGAATTCTAAGATAAGAAAGAGAAGAAAGCTTGACCTGAAAAATCGTAGAACATTTTATATATGCCCTGATGTTTGCTACTTAATGGGAACAAAGCTATAGAATCTCTCACAGTTTCAAGAACTACTTTTTTACTGAACACATAAAAATCACACACACACAAACACACACACACACACACACACACACACACACACACACACACACACACACTTTTCTCCCATTTCGGTATTTTGCTGCTTTATTCCAATTTCCATTATCCTCCAAATACTATAACAAGAGACATGCTAAGTCAAGCAGAAAAAACTATTTGCAAGAGAGGCTGAAGAAATCAGCCTACGAATACTATATCAAGTCCTAATTAGAGGTGACTGTTCTCAAAAGTCTCATCTTCTCTTGTGAGTTCTTGGCATCTTATCTATTGAACATAAAAACTGAAATGTTCCCAAATAGTTCAGGCCTTTACTTGACATTTTAACATTGAAAATATCTCACGTATGTTTTCCAGTTTCCAAAATCAGTAAGTTGAATCAATAGCAAAATAACGTTAATTTTCTGCATCACCTTGGAAAAAAAGGAAAAGTGAAGCATTCTAAGCAAAAGGAGAAAACAGGTAAACACCCTGATAAATATAAAAAAGTGGGAATAATTGAGTGTCCTAATAATCTCAAATGCTAGAATGTGAAAAGAAAAAGGAAACACAGGAAGCTTTGGTTGAAAAAAAAATGTATGTTTAGTGTATACTCCATCATCTGTAGCTGACATTGTTGTCTTCAGTACAGATTCCTTTCCATTTTTTTTTTTACTCTTGCAGTGTGCCCCTCCCTTTTTTGTGTGTGTCATTACCTTTTCCGACCCACGTCATTGATTTTCTTTAGAGTGTGGTACAAAAGCTGCTGGATCTGCTTATTCTCATATCGAAAAGCAAGAAGCCTGAAAGTTTATGCTCCTTAACCAATGGCTGCAGGATGTGAAACTTTGAAAGTCTAGTCCCATCGTCTGTAGTATAATTTACCCAAAGTCATCCCCCAGGATCCAGAGAAACTCTCTGAATCACACTCTGTGGAACTTTGAGTCACACTCTTGCTGGGATTATTTCCCTTCTGTGTCCTGCTTTCTCTACTTTCTCGCTGGTTTCTCTTGGAAAGGGAATTATTAAGGAAGCAGTTCCTTAATAATTGTGGGGAAAGTCTGAGTATTTCAAAAACAGAACAACTGAAACCTTAACAAGAGCCTACACCATACCCAGAAATTTTAAAAGGCAATGGAAATGAGAGAAATATCAAATGTTAGCAGGAAAGTTTATTTTTCATCTTTGAGCTTATCAATGTTTTAAAACATGACTAGTTAGGAAGAATACATGTTGCCAAGGTTTTGATGAACCACCCAGATCTCTCCCTCAGAATCCAGAAACTCACCTCTCCAGCTGCTGAGAGTTGTTTGCTGATATCTCACAGCAAAATGATTTGTTCAAGGGTAAAGCTCTTTTTAGAGGCAGTCAGCTTCTGGCAATCAGTTAATTCAAGTTACAAAGACCAAAGCTTTTGCTTCAATTTGTGGTATCTCTGGAAAGCCATTTAAGTCTCAGAGTTCTCTGAGAGATTAACTGAGCTTATTGTTGTAACATCATCACAGTTTAACTTTTTTCCCTGACCAATCTTTCTCTGTACATATTTTACAGATATTGCTTCTGAGAGTACATCCCAATAAGTGACACACATGACCATGACTTTTTCAGCACAGAATAGGCCACTCAAATAATATGTCTTGTATTCTTACTGGGGCATGATGTAAAAGGAGGGCCTGATTGGAACCTATCGTGACTTTGCAGCCAGAACAATTCTTTATAATTTGGGTTATGTCAGATACACAAAGTCATAAACTCATGCAGGTCCAACAGCAATCCATCATAAAATGGAAATGGAACATCTGGGAACTGACAAGAACAGGATCAAGGGACACAAGTAAGATGCATGAGCAGAGGGCCGAGAGGGCAGGCCATTATCACTTCTGCATTTATTCTTTGTCTCATGCTTATTGCTACATGTCAGGAAAAAGGATATTCCATATGGCCAACTGATGTAGGAGAAAAAAAGGCTGGCTTTGTTCACAGAATAGTCTGCTCAGATGTGAGTACAACAGGAAACTTCTCCAACACTACAGCCCCTGAAAGGCAGCAGTGAGCAAAATCTTCCCAAATGCTAGAGCTTTATAAGATGCACATTGTGATCTACTTTGTAAAAAGTGACAGGAGGCAAGCATATACAGCAATTAATGGCGAGTGGCAAATGTCCTGATTCTTGGTCAGTGATCTCAAAGAAAATAAGATCAGAAAGTTTCAAACAAGGAATTCTGGGGAAGAGAGATGTAAGTAGATCCATTGTAACAGAGACAAAGTATGAAAATCTTTTTATCATGTATTAACAGGTTTATACGGTATCCACCACTGAGGATTCCTCAGATAGCCGAGTAAACAGATTAACAAGCAGTTGATAGCAGCCAAACACTGTCATGACCCATGAAAATACTAATGCAATAGCCAATTGCAGAAGTAATGGAACCTGCAAATAAGTTCAACAATATAAATTCTATTTCAGCAAAGCCAGTTGAGTTAGTGCCGCTGCCAAATGACTAAAATTTTCAACAACATAGACCAACAACGGCACCATCCCTTAAAAAGACCAACTCGTCGTTTGGTGATGGATGGATTACATTAATCTCATCTATCCTGGGGTAAAAAGCAAATCATCTTTATGGAAGTCAACCTATATTCAGAGTACATATTCATTTATTCTCCCCACATGGCCTCAGCATCACCACGCAAAGGCTTACAGAGTATTTGATTAAGCAACATAGGATCCTACATTATATTTCATTCAAGAGAATGATACGATTTACAGCAAAGGAGGTTCAGCAGTGGTTATATAACCATAAAATCCATTAGTCTTATCACATATTATACTGCTCAGAAGCTGCCAGTCATCAAAATGAAACAGGCTTTTGCAACTTTGGAGTTCAGACCCTGAGCGTATGGGAAGCCATCCTACAAGATACAATGTATACATTCCTTAAACTTTCTTAAATAAACAACTATTATATGTTATTGTTTTTCTAATGGGTTGAATACATGAGTTTAAGGATCACATGGTACATGGAACCCCCATGACATGAGTCGACCTATATTACAAGGCTACTTATACACACCTAAGCCTAAAATAAATGTTTAAAAATACATAGATACAAATTATTTAAAAAAGAACCACAGAGTGGAAGTTTGAGTGACCTTATTTCTTACAATTAACAGTGAAATTACTGGGAGAATTTGTGCTTCTCTCTCCTCCAGCCCTACAACTCTCGGTTCTGTGGCTTCATGTCTTACACTCTGTAGTAGGGGTGGTTCTACCAATGGACACAGCAAGGATCCTAGTAACAAAATACTCTGTATGCATACAGTGGAATAGCAAAATGGTAAATAAAAAGTAAAAATGGAACTGATACATAATATGACAGGAGTAAAACTTGAAAACATTCTGTTAAGTGAAAAAATCAATCATGAAAGATCAAATTTTATGACTTTGTTAAACAATTGTGTTACACACTCTAAGTTTCTTGAGAATGGAGACTATTTGCCTAATTTGCTCCTGTAGTCTTTAGTTTCTTACACAGTACCTAATGCAAAGAGAATATAAAATGAATACATAGCCAATTAAACATATATTTTAAAAGCCCCTAAGAATTGGTATATACACCCTGCAACTAATAGAAAACTTTTCAGACAACAAGACAAGACATTCATGTTTTTAATAAGGTACCACTTTGCTTTTTGACATAATTTTACCAACTTTCAAATTTATATGGATCTTTATGTACTGATTATAAAGAAAAATTGAGTTATGAAACTCTGGGCTTAAAGCTATAAATTAAAGTTTAATTAAAACTGTCTTTAGTGACCAGGTGCAGTGGCTCATGCCTGTAATCTTAGCACCCTGGGAGGCCTAGATGGGCAAATCATTTGAGGTCAGGAGTTCAAGCCCAGCCTGGCCAACATGGTGAAACCTTGTCTCTACTAAAAATACAAAAATTAGCCAGGTGGGGTGGCTGGCACCTGAGTAATCCATCTACTCAGGCTGCTGAGGCAGGCGAATCACTTGAACCCAAAAGGCAGAGGTTTCAGGAACCTGAGATTGCACCACTGCACTCCAGCCTGGGCAAAAGAGTGAGACTCTGTCTCAGATAAAAAAAAAAAAAAAAACTTTCTTCAGTGAAGTTAAAAGTTTTGCACTATATAGTTTTGATAGTCTTCAAATCAATGCAATGTGTTCATCTGTTTTGTAGGTTTTAAAATTAAATACCGTGTGAAATGTCTGATAAGAATGTGTTGCTAGTCAAGATAAGATTAGAGTCAAGCCTTCAGGGACATAACAAACTTTGCTATTCTACATCAGGGGAATAATATCTATTCATATGCATTTATAGAAATAAATCTGAACCTGTACAAACATAACTTGTATTGCAAACATTGAAATAAATCTAACATGTTTTGTCTAAGGAAATAACTATTTTCTAATATAGCAAATCAATAGAATCTTACAGCAAGATTATAAAAGTGAAAATGTCCAACATCGACTCTTGTAATACCATATTTATTAAGTAAAAGGAGAAAAGAAACAAATCAGTCTGTTTTTTAAAACTTGTTAATTTCCATAAATTTCTTAAAAATTATTTTATTTACTCAATAAAAATATCTAAGAACAAACACTAGGCATTTATACCTGTACAAAACTCTGTATATGATATTGGATTTTATCATATATATGTATATGATATTGGATTTTAGAATGTTTTAGATCTAACATCTAAGTAACTTTTTCCCTACTATCAACAATGTTTATTAATCAATTATTCATTTTGTGTATGTGCCAGGAAAGTTCAAGTGAAAATTATAGTATTCTTTCTGGCTCTCTGGCAAATAAAGCAGGCTGCCTCTGGTGATAAAACCATAATTTTAGTGTATTTAAAGAAATAATAGGTCAACCAGAAATGAGTTAATTAATAATTAAAACATAAAGCATTTGTGACAGATAAAATTACAGAATTAAACTTTCTTTAGGCCATTCTAAATACTATTGAGAAAATAAAGCACTTTCGCCAGTGATCTTGCAAGTTGGAGATTCATTATTTGATGTCCCTATGGTCAGATAAATGCATCAGACTAACTTACTGGATTTCTTTAAACACTCATTAATTTCCTTGACCTTTTAACTGTCTTCTATGATCTGAATGTTTGTGTCTCCCAAAAATTCATATGTTGAAACCTAATCACCAATGTGATGATATCAGAAGGTGGGGACCTTCAGGAGGTGATTATTAGTTTGTAACGGTGGTGCCCTCAAGGATAAGATTCGTTCTTTTATGAAAAAAGGCCCCAGAGTGCTCCTTTTCCCCTTTTGCCATGGGAGAACACAGTTAAAATTTGAAGATGGCATCTATGAACCAGAGCGTGGGCTCTCACCAGAAACCAAATCTATTCATGCCTTGATATGGAATTCCTCACCTCCAGAACTCCCACCTATAAGTTTCTCTTATTTATAACTACCTAGTTCATTGTATGTTGTTATAGCAACCCAAATGAACTGGCAAACTGTCCAATCTCTAGATTCCTAGTCATAATATGAATTATCATGGGAGGTCAATTATTACCAATTACTATAGAGAAAACGTGTGCTTCTCATGCTGACTTCCAGTTTTCCACCCCGTGGAGGCATTAAAGCTATCATTGTAGAATTAGGCATCAATATTAAGACGACTTCTTTACTCACTTTTAGCAATATTTCAAGAGCCTTCTACATTGTCCAAAATTATGCTAGATGACAAGAAAAAAAGATATATTGCCATCAGCCCCATCCTCCTCGAGTTTACACTATTGAGGAACACAGACAATTAGGGAAGCATTTGCAGTAAAGTGTGAGGCTGTTATGAAAAGAGAGCTAAGGATCTCAGGGGGAAAGTATGTCAGGGGAAGCTTTACATATTTAAAATGGAAACAGGGAGTACACCTTTGAATAAATTTTATTAAGCTAAAATGAGAAGACAGTTATCCAAGTGAAGGGAAAGGAGTATGGAAAGTCACTCATCTAAGAGGGTGTAAGAACATACGCAAAGATTCCAAGCTGAAAAGAGCACAACACATTCAAGAAATTAAAAGGAAATTAATATTAATTGTTGAAAATAATAGTTGTACATACTTATGAGATATATGCAGTATTTTGTTACATGCATAGAATGTGCAGTGTTTAAGTCAGGCTGTTTAGGGTAACAGTCATGTTGAGCATTTATCATTTCTATGTGTTGGGAACATTTCAAGGCCTTTCATCCGGATATTTTGAAATAGACAATATATGTTGTTAGCAATGTATTTTATTAAAATGGACTTTATTGTTATAAAAAAGTATTGTCACCCTCCTCTGCTATTGACCATTAGAATTTCTTTTATCTAATTGTGTATTTGTATCTATTAACCAACTTACCTTCATTCCCCTCCCCCAACCAACATCCTTCCCAGCCTCTGTTAATTATTATTCTCCTCTCCATCTCATTTAGATTAACTTTTTTAGCTCCCAGGCATGAATGAGAACTTGGGATATTTGTCTTTTGGGGAATGACTTATTTCACTTCAGGTAATGACTTCTAGTTCCAGTCATGCTGCTGCAAATGACATAATTTTGTTACTTTTATGGCCAAATAGAACTTTATTGTGAATCTATACGAGATTTTTATTTTAAAAAATCAGTTAATCTGTTGGCGAGTGTTTAGGTTGATTTTATATCCTGGCTGTTATGCATAGTGCTGCAGTAGACATGGAAGTTATTTCTTATCCTCTGCAGGCGATGGGGTTAGTTTGCTCTTGGTTCTTTTTTCGTGAGGCTAGGTTGTTGATGTGAGGTCATTTTAGCTTTTTGAAGTGGGCACTTAGGGCTATCCATTTCCCTCTTAACATTTCTTTAGCTGCATATTAGTTTGTTTTCACACTGCTGATAAAGACATACCCAAGACTGGGAATAAAAGAGGCTAAATTTGACTTGCAGTTCCAAATGGCTGGGGAGACCTCAGAGTCATAGTGGGAGGTGAAAGGTATCTCTTACTAAGCAGCAGCAAGAAAAAATGAGAAGGAAGCAAAAGCAGAAACCCCTGATAAGCCTGTCAAATCTCATGAGACTTATTCATTATCACGAGAACAGCACTGGGAAAGACCAGCCCCCGTGATTCAATTACCTCCTTTTATGTCCCTCCCACAACACACTGGAATTCTGTGAGATACTATTCAAGTTGAGATTTGGTGGGGACAGAGCTAAACCATATCATTCATCCCTGACCCCTCCAAATCTCATGTCTTTATATTTCAAAACCAACTATGCCTTCCCAATAACTCCCCAAAGTCTTTACTCATTTCAACATTAATCCAAAAGTCCACAGTCCAAAGTCTCATCTGAGACAAGGCAAGTTCCTCTTGCCTAAGAGCCTGTAAAATCAAAAGCAAGCTAAGTTACTTCCTAGATACAATGGGGGTACAGGTATTGGGTAAATACCGCCACTCCAAATGGGATAAATTGGCCAAAACAAACGTTAAAGGGCCCATGCAAGTCTGAAATCCAGTGGGGCAGTTAAACTTTAAAGCTTCAAAATGATCTCCTTTGACTCCAAGTCTCACATCCTGGTTAGGCTGATGCAAGACATGGGTTTCCATGTCTTGGGCAGCTGCACTCTTTTGGCTTTGCAGGGTACAGCCTCCCAACTGGCTGCTTTCATGGGCTGGTATTGAGTGTCTGTGGCTTTTCCAGGTACATAGTTCAAGCTGTCGGTGGATCTACCATTTTGGGGTCAGAAGGATGGTGGCCCTCTTCTCACAGCTCCACTAGGGAGCACCTTACTAGGGACTCTGTGTGGTGGCTTCGACCCCACATCTCCCTTCCACACTGCCCTAGGAGAGGTTTTCCATGAGGGTCCCACTCCTGCAGCAAACTTTTTCCTCGGCATCCAGGCATTTCCGTACATCTTCTCAACTCTAAGTGGAGGTTCACAAACCCCAATTCCTGACTTCTGTGAAGCTGAAAGCTCAACACCACATGGAAACTGCCAAGGCTTGGGGCTTCCACCCTCTGAAGCCACAGCCCAAGTTGTATTTTTTCCCCTTTCAGCCACAGCTGAAGTAGCTGGGACACAGGGTACCAAGCCCCTATGCTGTATACAGCACAGGGACCCTGGGCTGGGCCCACAAAACCACTTTTTCCTCCTGGGCCTCTGGGCCTGTAATGGGAAGGGCTGCTGTGAAGGTCTCTGACATGGCCAGGAGACATTTTCCCCATGGTCTTGGAGATTAATATTAGGTTCCTTGACACTTATGCAAATTTTTGTGGGTGGCTTGAATTTCTCCCCAGAAAAATGCTTTTTGTTTTTTGTTTTTGCTTGCATAGTCAGGCTGCAAATTTTCTGAACTTTTATGCTCTGTTTCCCTTTTAAAACTGAATGCCTTTAACAGCACCCAAATCTTCTCTTGAATGCTTTGCTGCTTAGAAATTTCTTCCACCAGATACCCTAAATCATCTTTCTCAAGTTCAAAGTTGCACAAATTGCTAGGGCAAGGGCAAAATGCCACTAGTTTCTTTGCTAAAACATAACAAGAGTCACCTTTGCTCCAGTTCCCAACAAGTTTCTCATCTCCATCTGAGACCACCTCAGTCTGGACCTTATTGTTCATATTACTCTCAGTATTTTGGGCATAGTCATTCAAGTATCTAGGAAGTTCCAAATTTTCCCATATTTTCCTGTCTTCTTCTGAGTTCTCCAAATTGTTCCAACCTCCACCTGTTACCCAGTTCCAAAACTGCTTCCACATTTTTGCATATCTTGTCAGCAACACCTCACTCTACTGGAACCAATTTACTGTATTAGTTCATTTTCATGCTGCTGATAAACACGTACCCAAGACCGGGAAGAAAACGAGGTTTAATTGGACTTACCATTCCACATCACTGGGGAGGCCTCAGAATTATGGCTGGAGGTGAAAGAGACTTCTTACATCATAGCAAGAAAAAATGAGGAAGAAGCAAAAGAGGAAACCCCTTATAAACCCATCAGATCTCATGAGATTGATTCACTATCAAGAGAATAGCACCGGGAAAGATGGACCCATGATTCAATTACCTCTCCCTGGGTCCCTACAACATGTGGGATTTCTGGGAGATACAATTCAAAGTGAGATTTGGTGGGGACACAGCCAAACCCTATCAAACTGCATCTCAGAGATTCTGGTACTTTGTCTCTTTGTTTTCAAATAACTTCGTGATTTCTGTGTTAATTTCATTATTTACCCGGGAGTCGTTCAGGAGCAGGTTGTCCAATGTCCATATAGTTGTGTAGTTTTGAGTGAGTTTCTTACTCTTGGGTTCTAGTTTGATTGCACTGTGGTCCGAGAGACTGTTTGCTATGATATCAGTTCTTTTGCATTTGCTGAGCAGTGATTTACTTCCGATTATGTGGTCAATTTTAGAGTAAGTGCTATGTGGCACCAAGAAGAATGTATATTCTGTTTGGGGTTGGAAAGATCTGTAGATAAATATCAGGTCCATGTGATCCAAAGATGAGCTCAGGTCCTGAATATTTTTGTTAATTTGCATTCTCAATTATTTGTCTAATATTGACAGCTGGGTGTTAGGGTCTCCCACGGTCATTAGGCAGCAGCGGCGCAAGGCAGTGTGGTTTGAAGGGTGAGCGTGGATTTTTCTCGGCTTGACACGGACAGTCCTCCCCAGTGTGCGCCGGAGAACACGGGCTGCACGTGTGCGCTCAGGTCCAGTGATGCTTCGGATGCTCTGGATTTGAGACCCAGCACACATTGGAGCCCGCATTTGATTCTCCACGGATGTCCCGCCGTGGTTTGCACCTGGGGGATGGTCAGGCTGCGGGTGCCGACGCCGGGACCGCGCCAGCAACGCCGTCTCCCTCAAGAGCAGAAAAATCAGGGCAGGAAAACAGTGCAGATGACCGGGGTCTTAAAGGCGGAAATAACGCTGCGGTTCAGGGTTTCCCCTGGCGGCCGCCCCGAGCACAGCACTGCACCTGCCCCGATGCGCGTCCTCTCCCAGCGCCAGGACGCGCCCACGGCGCACGCGGCGGCCGCGGGCCCTGGCGAGAGGTGGTTCTAGGGACAGGATTCAAACACCCAAGGCCGCCTCCGGAGTGTTCTGGTGGCTGGAGATCGGATGGTACCGCTTTGTTCCTTCGATTTCTTGGCTGAATGTGTTTCTTCTTACCAGATGCCTTCGAAATATCTGCGCGTTTTTCGTCTTGCTCATCCCACTCTTCTTTTACTGGCAGGTCTCTCCTTACGGGGCCAGGGAGAGACATTCTTAGGTTTCCAAGAACTTTTTACAAATTTGGGTGCTCCTGTATTGGGTGCATATATATTTAGGGTAGTTAGCTCCTCTTGTTGAATGGAGTCCTTTACCAATATGCAATGCTTTTTTTTTTTTCCCCTTATCTTTGTTGATTTAAAGTATATTTTGTCAGAAACTAGGATTGCAAGCCCTTTTTTTTCTGTTTCTATTCGCTTCGTAAATTTTCCTCCGTGCTTTTATTTTAAGTCTACGTGTATCTTTGCATGTGAAATGGGTCTGTTGAATACATGCACCAATGAATTTTGACTCTTTATCCAGCTTGCCACTCTGTTTTTTTAATTGGGACATTTAGCCCATTTACATTTAAGGTTAATATTGTTATATGTAAACTTGATCCTGACATCGTGATGCTAGCCGGTCATTTTGCAGACTTGGATATATATTGCTTCATAGTGTCACTGGTTTGTGTATTTCAGTGTGTTTTTTGTAGTGGCTAGAAATGGTTTTTCTTTTCCCTATATAGTGCTTCTTTCAGGAGCTCTTGCAAGGCAGGCCTGGTGGTGATGAATTCCCTCAGCATTTGCTTGTATGATAAAAATGTTATTTCTCCTTCACTTATGAAGATTAGTTTGGCCGGATATGAAATGCTGGGCTGAAAATTATTTGCTTTAAAAATGTTGAAAGTTGACCCACAATCTCTTCTGGCTTGTAGGTTTTCTGCTGAAAAGTCTGTTGTTAGTCTGACGGGCTTCCCTTTATAGATGATCTGTCCCTTCTCCCTGGCTGCCCTTAACATATTTTCCATCATTTTGACCTTGGAGAATCTGACGATTATGCGTCTTGGGGGTTGATCTTCTTGTGGATTTTGCTGGGGTTTTCTAGTTTTCCTGAATTTGAATGTCTTACTAGGTTGGGCGAAGTTCTCCTGGATGACATCCTGAAGTGTGTTTTTCAACCTGGTTCTATTCTCCCTATCTCTTTCAGGTGCCCTGTCAGTCATAGGTTTGGTCTTCTAACATAATCCCATAGTTTTCAGAAGTTTTGTTCATTCCCTTTCATTCTTTTTTCTCTAATCTTTTCTTGCCTGATACTCTTCAGGCTGATATCCTTTCTTCCACTTGTTCTATTCAGCTATCCATACTTGTGTTTGCATTATGAAGTTCTTGGGTTGTCTTTTTCAGCTCTATCAGATCGTTTATGTTCCTCTCTAAACTGGTTATTCCAGTTAACATCTCCTGTAATGTTTTATTATGGTTCTCACCTTCTTTGCAGTGAGTTTGAACAAATTTTTTAGCTTGGCATAGTTCATTATTACCCATCTTCCGAGGCCTGTTTATTTCTGTCAATTCATCCATCTCAGCCTGTGCCCTTGCTAGAGACATGTTGAGATATTTTGGAGAAGAGACACTCTGGCTTTTCGAGTTTTTATCATTTGTGCATTGATTCCTTCTCATCTTCATGGGTTTATCTATCTTTGATCTTTGAGGCTGCTGAGTCTTGGATGGGGTTTTTGTAGTGTCTTTTTCATTGATGTTGTTGAGTTCAGTTTGTTTTTCTTTTAGTGGTCAGACCCCTTTTCTGTAGGGCTGCTGAGGTTTGCTTGGGGTCCACTCTAACCCCTATTCACTTGGGTCCTTCCCATCCATGGCGATATAAACAGTGAAGACTACAGACCAGAAAAGCTGGCAGCCTGCTCCTTCTTCTGGGAGCTCTGTCCCAGAGGGGCACTGGCCTTATGCCAGCTGAAACGCTCCTGTATGAGGTTTCTGGAGACTCTTGTTGGGAGGTCTCACTCTGTCAAGAAAAGCATGATCAGAGATAAGCTTAAATAAGCAGTCTGTGTGCCTTTTGGCAGGGCAGATGTGCTGCACTGGGGGGAGAACCCCTTGCCCTGACTCTCCAGAGCCAGCAGGCAGAAGAGTAAGATCGCTGATCCAGGATACCACAGCCACCCATCTTCCTAGGGGCTCCTCTTAGGGTTATGTCCTGTTCATAAAGCCCTGGCTGGGAATGCTGAATTCCTACAGGGAAGCCCCGCCCAGTGAGCAGGAGTGGATCCGGGTCTCACCCCATCTTGCTAGCACTGTTGGCCAGGGAAAGCCGTGGACGGACAGCAGCCACAGCGATGATGATGCTCCTCCCCTCCAGAAACTCAGTCTTCTTAGACAGTTTCTAGCTGTCTGCGCTGGCCAGTCGTGACGCCAAGCCAGTGGATTTTAGCTTATGGAGTTCCATGAGAGCAGGGCCACTCAGTTCCCTGACTTCAGCCCCCTACCCACAAGATGGAAGGATCAGATCTCCTGACTCCAGAGAGTTGCCAGGGCCAGAGTATGCAAATGCTCCTGTGTCTCAGTGCTTGCTGAAAGCAGCCCCACACCTGAGCAGCCCCTGTGATTCTCCACAGCTTTGTGCTTGGGACCCAAGGCTCTGGAAGCAGGAGCTCAGGGGACCTCCTAACCTACAGGTCACGAGGATCTGTGGGAAAAGCCTGGTTTCAGTGAGGGGAAGCACATTCCTTCACCATCTGCCTTGACTGAGGAAAGTAGTTCCCTTTGTTGCGTGCAGCTCCTGAGTGGGGTTTTGCTCCACGCTTTTTTTGCTGACTCTCAGTGGATCATGCCAATCACCTACTCAGGCCCATAAGAGAACTTTGGTACCTAAAAATTGAAGATTCAGAATTCACTCGCACTGTTCATCCTTCTTAGTGGGAGCCCTAGAGAGGAGCTGCCTTTATTCAGCCATCTTGGATCCACCCCCAGATGCATGCTTTTTTAAAACTCAAATTAATGTCTGGTAAAAGACACAATCCCTTAGCTAAAACTTATCCTCTTAGGGTGGTCTCTTAGAAAAGGATTTGGTCTATTGCAAATCCCTATGGAAACTTGTCATAACCTTGTGCTTAATCAATCCTGATCAGTTTCCATGAATGGACCCCAGTCTAATGATATGACCACAGAGATAGTTGGATATATTTCCAACCATGAGTATTTTGGTGAAATATGCCACTAATTTTTATGTCATACAGTTTCAAGAACAAAAGTTTACCTCAGACCCTGATCATGCGAAGGAGGACGATATACCTTCCTACTCACACAGTTTAAAAGCCACACAGCCCAGTGGGAAATGAGCGACCTTTAAGCCTGCTACTCGTTCCAACTTTATGAGTTATTCCCAGTGAATGATATCTCAATAGAGCTTACATGTGTATTCTTGAACATTTGTATGCAAGTTAGAAAGTCATCTCAAATCAATTTGCTTCAGGTAAATTTTCTTGAGGTATTACAAATAATTAAATAATTAAATTAAATACAGATATTTGGCTATTTTTCATAAGCATGAACACATTACTTTCAAAAAAGAAATGCCAAGAACACCAAAAATAGATTTTTTTTTTTTGAGATAGAGTCTTGCTCTGTTGCCCAGGCTGGAGTGCAGTTGTGCAATCCCAGCTCACTGCAACCTCCACCTCCTGGGTCAAGCAATTCTCCTGCCTCAGCCTCCCAGGTAGCTGGGATTACAGGCACCTGTCAACATGCCCTGCTGTTTTTTAAGTATATTTTTAGTAGAAACAAGGTTTCACCACATTAGCCAGGCTGGTCTTGAACTCCTGGCCTCAGGTGATCAACCACCTCAGTCTCCCAAAGTGCTAGGATTATAGGCTTGAACCATTGCATGCAGCCGGATTTTTATATTGATTAAAACTTGAACATATACCACGAAATTATGATAAATGTGACTAACTTGGAGTATTACATCTAGTGTCTACTAAATGGATATAAGTATTTAAGATGAGAGCACAAATTTGTAAATCATCTACCTTATATTTAAAATGTTCAAATATATAAAATATTCAAAAACTATGTTTTTACTAATTTTTGAAAACTTTACATTTTTCCAAGAATTTGTTTCTGATCAATTTTCTCTAGTGATCCCTCCCGATGCTTTTATGCTTTCTGGTATGATATGACTCTAGTATGACCCTCAAGAGGTCTTGAGTTTGACATCTGTGCAAAGGAAAGTAATTAAAGATTTTCAACTGAGTTCTATGCAAAAGAAAGTAGTTAAAGATTTTTAACTGAGAAATTGTATGTTATTAGTGAACATGTTGTTTAAAGGTTAGTTAGCAAGCATATGCATAATGTTTAGATCAAGAGAACAGAGAGAGCTGAAAGACAGCTGAAAAATACAAGCATGTGAGACATGAAAAGTGATAGTGGCAGTGGAAAAGAACAAGTCACAGCTAAATGTCAGAAATTACAATGATTTCATAGGACTTGGAAATAAGTGTAGAAAAAATGAGCCAAAAATTATTTTACTCTATGTTAAAGTCAAATATTCATGAAAATGACTGTGCTTTTGTATGAATTGAGCTCATTGTTGGGGGTAGAGAGGGACAATCACTTCATTTTCACAAATATTTTGAGTCATAGAAAAATGTTCAAAGCCCACTTGGCAGGTGAAAATATAAAGTAGAGCCAGGAGCTTAAGGCTTCTGGATAAATCATTCCTCCTTGCAGAGATTAATAAGAATTTCTGATGATATAAAACTATGTAGAGATAGTTCTTTTTATCAGAGTAGAACTATGGGATATTAAAACTTATTTAAAGATTATTATTAGTAAATGAAAAAAAGAAATAATTTTCATAGGGAAAACTTCACCAAATAATTGAACACAAGCCTAAAGGTTTTTATTTTAAAGCAGACACTAGAATCTCATCCAATCTGGTCCTCTCTCCAGCCACATTCTCACTATTACTTTCAAGGATGGGACTGTACACATTGCCCCAACCCCCTAGTATCTTATTATGTCAACCTTTTCTTTTCATAACCTTAGTCTCCTCTGATTAAGGGTAAGATTCTAAGGTAATCAAAATCAAAATTTTTGCAGAGGAAAGCTTAGAACTTTTTAATCCAGAAGGCATGAAGTTTATAATATAAAATGAAGAGCTTTCTCTACAAAATGTAGAGGTTCCTCTCATATGTGAACCAAAAATTCTCGAGGAGAAAAGTTAATGTGTTGTTATGATTATATTTTAGAAGGTGGGAAGCTGGCTTAGACTAAGTATGGGCAACATAACACTCCTCTCTGAAAAGCAAATGTCCAATCTTGTCTTAAAGGGAAAAAAAAATGGAGACACTAAGCTGTTAACACATATAAAAACCTCAGTTTAAACACAACAAACACAAAACTATCAAATTCTCAAAAACTGAGTAATTTTTCCAACTAAATTTTGGCATACGGTATTTGTGCTACGTTCTTTTTCTCTATTGCTTGTAACTATAACATGTTCGACTTTGATGTTCTTGATTAAAAACTAATTCCCTTTTGATGAGAATGTCTTTCTGAGATGCACCATTCTCTGAGGAGGGTAATTTGACCATCTCACAGGGAGTAAGCTCTGATTCTGTCCAGTAGAAAGACAAAACTATTTCTGCTACTGATCAAGCCTGGGGAAAATGCTTTTTCGAAGACAAAGGCAGTATCAACTCAAAGAAACTTATGGCAGCCATTATGAACTTCAAGCTGTGTCTTATCTTCAGCTGCTAAACACTGCACTGAAGCATTAGGAAGTTTTGTGGCTGACAGATGCCACCTCATCTATCAGCCATCACAAGAATAACATTGGAGTGTCCATTTAGTTTCCCAGATGAAGGTTTGAACTCTTTTAAATTCTGATTTGCTTGAAAAGAGGCAAAAGATTTGGAATTATTTTGGAACAGCACTGAAAAAACAATATATAATGACACGGGTTCTTTTTCCCAGTGAATCACACCTATATTTAGATGGGCAGTTTCAGTGTTCCAAGGTCTTTCTGTGACATTGCACATGCTTTTTGGCTATTATAGCTTTATTTGGAGAGAGAGATTGCAAGCTGTTAGTATTTGCTTCTGCATGCTAAAGAGGGAATAAAAACTCAGGAAAATCAATATTTTTAAAGAGCAAGAAAGAGGATAAAATTCAGCAAATAGTTCAAGGTTGAACTCTATCACAGATTAGATTACAAAGGGTCAACTTTTCAGACACTAAGTATATATGCTAATATCGTGTTTCTGTGTGATTTTTGGAGGATTAAATATTTAACATGTTTTATTTCATTTTGATTTGCTGTTTGTTGTAGGATTATTTTCATCATTTAAATGCTTGATTAGCGATAATACTAGAAATATATGAAGATATTTTACTTGTAAATTGGAACATTTGTACCATAAATTTCTGGGAAGCTTAAATTCTTCTGTCACCAACCTATACCAGTAAAGCTCCAGTACCAGCAAATGCTTTTTAAAAGGTCTCTTGAGAAGTGAGGAATAAACAGCTTTCCAAGAGAGAGCAGGTTTTCTTTGCACAAAGGGTAAATAGGAGAATTTGCTTTTGTAGATAAAATATAAATAAAAACAATTGTACCTGGGAGAGGCTTTTGGACCCAACCTTATATAAGTTTATATAACAAATACTCAAAACCTGAGCAATTTTTCCAAGTAAATTTTGGCATACAACATTTGCGCCATGTTCTTTTTCTCTATTGTTTGTAACTATAACATGATTGACTTTGATGTTCTTGATTAAAACACACACACACACACACATATATATATATATATATATATAAACTTCAACCTGACCTCCCAGGTTCAAGTGATTCTCCTGCCTCAGCCTCCTGAGTAGCTGGGATTATAGGCGACTGCCACTACACACTGCTAATTTTTGTATTTTTTAGTAGAGACAGGGTTTTACCATGTTAGCCTGACCTCAAGTGATTCACCCACCTCATCCTCCCAAATTGCTGAGATTATAGGCATGAGCCACCATGCCCAGCCCACAGCTATGTTTTGACATGAACCCCAAATTAATTTTGGGCATTAAATTGTTCAACAAACTTTCTTTTATTCATTTGTTCACTCTTAAAATTAATCCAAGTCCAGTTTCTGTCTTGTACAAATTCTTTATGTGGGCAATCGTGTCAGCTGTAAAGAAAAACAGTTTTAATTTTTTCATTCTAATCTGAGTAGCTTTTCTTTTCTTTTTTTTCTGTATTAGCTAAGCCTTTCAGTGTGATGTTGGGAAGAAATGATGAGAGGTCATCCTTGCCTTGTTCTTGACTTTAGTAGAAATTCCTTCATATTTTAAATTTACTACCTAACAATAATTCCTGCTCTGTAGTATTTATTAGAGAAAGGTGAGAACAACTAACTATTTGACAGTGAAAAACTGACTATAAATTATGGTAGGTTATACAGTAGTTATTGCAATTTGAAAAATGTTTAAAAAATAAATAACAAATTGTACATTTCCATTTTGAATATTTTTAAAACTACAAAAACATTGACAATCAGATCAGACATAAGTGCCTAAAAATGTTAAAAACCATCAAAAAATTCAAATTTTTTTCTTTTACTTCAAGTTATTCTTACTTGTATTTATTAAAAGTAAAATGTTTAATTTATAGTAGAAAATATAAATAAATAAGACAAGCCAGCAAAATGTCCAAAGAATCAACCCAAAGACAACAATTTCTCTTTAATTATCCAACTTTGTTTCAGTTTAGTATTTTCTCTATATATTTGATGCAGATCTTTTTCAAAAGTGTAGTACACATATTATTTTATAACCAAAAGTTGTATTCAACCAATCCCTTATTATTAGCCACTAAAGTTCTCTACAATTTTTAATATAATTTTTATATTATTTTCCAATTTACAATTATGTACAGAGGCAAACAAAACTAATTGACTTAGAGAACAATTTCTGAATGACAAAAACACTTAGGTCATATAAAACACTTAAAAACAGTCTCATTGAACCAATGGGTATGGTATTTATTTATAACACTTGAAAAAAGAAAGGTCTAAGAAACTTTATTTTTAACTGAATTTTAGTTTCAATAAACTATGCAATCAATTAACTTGTTTTTACCAACTGATTGACCAAGTTCTTTGTGTCAAATCAGCTGAGCTAAGGCATTGAGCATGGTCACAGTAAAGCCAGATTCACATTTTTTAAAGTTTACTTCATCAATCATTTGGAAAATTGACTACAGGGAAATAAAATTACTGGATCTGGAATACAAATCTGGATGCTGTTATTTTTACCAAAGTAAAAATGAAGACATGAATTAAAAGTTTGAGAAGAGATAGGAAAGAAAGGTAAAAATTCATACCACAACAAATCTGTTAGATTTGTAGGTAAAAAAGAGGGAGTTAAAAGGACAAGTGCTTGAGCGTCTAAAATGAACAATAATGTAAATTCCATGTAGATAATTTCTGAGGAAAGATTCTGAGTTCAAGTATGGCTGCTGAATTTGTATTGCTTTTCACACAACCTGAGGAACTCTAATGGATGGCTTCATATATGGGTTTAGGACACTGAAAAGAGGTCTGAGCTAGAGGTAGCGATTCTAAATCAACACTGCAAAAGTGGAAAATAAATGACAATGTAGAGAAAATGACCCAAGGTCAGCCTATAGTAAGTTTTACTTCGTTTGTGTTAATATGCAAGAATACCTAAGATTGGGTAATTTATAAAGAAAAGAGATTTATTTGGCTCATGGTTCTGCAGATTGTATGAGAAACATGACACCAGCATCTGATTCTGGTGAGGGCTTCAGGAGGCCTCCAGTCATGGCAGGAGGTGAAGGAGCCAGCATGTGCAGAGATCGCATAGCAGGCCAGGAAGCAAGAAAGACAATGGAGGGGCCTTCCTCTTTTCACCAACCAGCTTTCATGGAAAATAACAGGGCAGGAAATTATTCATTAGCAGGAGGATGGCAACAAGGCATTTTGAGAGATGTGCTATGAATAAGCACCTCCTGTTAAGCCCCATCTTCAACACTGGGGATGAAATATCAACATAGGTTTGGAAGGACAAACATTTAAATTATAGCAGTACATAAAGAGAAAATGAAGAATAAAATCTTAAAGAACAACTCATTTAAAAAGTTAAAAATAAATAAAGGAGTTTGATAGAAACAATAAAAGATGTGTGCTAGCAATTAGAATAAAATGGCCATCACCAAGGCTAAGGAAGAAGTTCAATGGTAAGCATATAATAATTGTGTCAAATATACAAAGAGATCAAGTAGGAAAAGTGCAACAAAGGGATCTCCTTTATTTCCGGCCTCATAATCCATGTAAAGAAATTGTTCTTAAAGACTTTTCTGTATGCACTTTACCCACGTGACAAATCAGAGGGGTGAGTTGGAAGAAACATCCTGAAGATAACATGCCTTCTCATCTATTCCCTGCCATGGCAAAGGGGCTTGCCTGTAGCTCGGCTAATACATGTCATTCATGGGAGGGTAAGAAAGCCTGTATAGCCACACAGAGAATCCATGTCCTTTGACTTAAGTATTGTAAGTGATATGCTGACATTTTAATTTTCATTTCCACTGACCCATGTCTTATTTCTTAAATGTTTCAGAACTCAGTCATGAAAGAGAGAGTTGTTATGTATTGACTAGTTCAAACATCAGTAATAAGAACTGAATAGCATTTCTTCATCTAATGTAGTGAGAACATTGCTAAATAACCATGTAACCATCATTAGAGCAGTTTAATTGGACTTGTAGTAAATGAAGTCAGACCACAATGTGTTAGACAATAACACAATATGTTAGAATTAGAGTTGAAAAGGACAGATTATTTTTTATAAAAGAGTTGGCTTCGAAAGAAAAGAAATCTTGTGTTTATTAATGAGGACTTATGACTGGGTGTTCTGTGGCTTGGCTGTTGTTGCTTTTAAATATGAACAGAGCATAGCCTGCTTAAAGCTTTAAGGCAGAACCTGCTGAGAAATGCACAAGACAGGGCATACTTAATGAAGGGTGGTCCTTGAAGTGGTGTGAAGGCATACATTTCAGAACACAGGTGGGCAGGATAAGCTTATGACTAAAATGAGAGTGAGGCAGGCAAGGACAGGTTTACAAGTGCTAAGCACTAGAAATGCAGATAAATAAGACATGATCATTCCTTTCAAGGAGCTCCTTCTGAGCACTGGGGGGAGACAAAAATCAATTAAGCTACCATAATACACGTTGTAGGTTAATAAGATTTAAAAATTCAGCTGCTCCCCAGTAAAATGGTTCTTCTCTAATTTCAGAGTACTCATTTATTTCTTGTGGGAAATAAATAAAACTACCCAATAGGTTTCTGATTCAGTCTCTGTATGATGGTAGCTTAATATTTAAGAAGAGTGCCATCATCCAAACTATTGTTTGGTAAATGTATGTCAGTCTTTTAAGGCTTCTCCAATATCTTAGCATTAATACCTTGCATAGATACTTGAAAAGTAGCCTAGTACTGTTAGAGTGTGTGCATTTAGCCTTGAGAATTTCTGGGATTGGAGGATTTAATATGTTTGGAAGACTTCTTCCCAATGCATATGAGATCCGAAAAGAAATTTGTTTTTGAAATGGTCTGATTTTGAAGTATCCTCACAAAAACTACAATGTATGTAATCAATAAATTTGTCTGCCAAAGCAGGAGTGTTTATTTCAGCTAGCACATAAGTGTGCATAAGACAGCTGTGATGTAGGGAAGGAAATAAATACATAAAAAGAACTTAGCACTAAAATTAAGACTGGTTTGCGTTCAGCTTCACTTCTTAATGTGATTGCTTTCTGTTTTATTTTAATTCCTTTACTTGTGCACTGGGGAGGAAAGGAAGAGAGAAGAGCAGCTTTCATTGACGGCTAACTTTGTTTACTGTGCTCTGCTGAAATGTTTATTTACTAGAAAGCAGCAAACATAATGGTAAAGAATATGGAGTCAGCCTTCCTAAATTGGAAATTTGGTTTTCCCACTTAATAGCCATGTGACCTTGGGTTAGTTTCTTACCTTCTTCGTGCCACTGTTGACATCTATAACATTCCAATGATAATGAAAGTATATGATTCATTTTCACTATCTTGTAATTATTAGCTGATTGAAATGTGGAAGCATTTAGGACTCTCCCTAGACAATGGTAAGCAGAACGTAAATAGGAGCTATTATCATAATTTGCCTCATAGGGTGGTTGCGACAGTCTAATGAGGTAATGGACATTGTGAAAGGAAAATGTCTTGGGTCCCTTCAAGCTGGGAGCTGCTTAGAGCAAATCTGCCTCCCATTCCATCCAAGCCATCCCTCTGCCCACTGATATCAATGCATATTCCGATTGCCTCCTTTGGAAAGGCTGATCAGAAACTCAGAAGAATGCCACTGTTTGTCTCTCACCTACCTGTGACCTGAAAGCTCTCTACCTGCTTGGAGTTGTCCCCACCTTTCTTGGACAGAACCATTGCACTTCTTAAATAGATTCATCGATGTCTCATGTCTCCCTAAAACATATAAAACTAAGCTGTGCCCCAACCACCTTGCACACACGTCATCAGGACTTCCTGAGGTTATGTCATGGCGCACATCCTCAACCCTGGCAAAATAAATGTTGTAAATTAACTGAGACCTGCCTCAAATTTTGGTGGTTCACAACATAAAACACTTCTTAGCATAGTGACTGACACCTAAAATATTCATGATAAATTGCATGTATTATTATATTTTCTAATAAAATTAGGTTAATAGTCCTGTAATTCATTGGTGCTTTATTCCCATTTTCCAGAAAGTAAAATAATAAAATTTCAAGAAACATTGAAAGATTGAGGTAAAATCTGAACTCTAAATCTTATTCAAAATAATTTTAATTTATAATTTCTTTATTAGTTTATTCTGTATAAATAGTGATTATTAAAATTTAATAGTGTCTGTTTCATACTGTTATTATAAGGATTAAATAAGTGAATATTTACAAAATGCTTTGTGAATTATAGGAGCTGAATTAATCTAAGGTGTTCTTACATCCCATGAGGAAGTTACACATTCTCAAGTCCTACCTACAATCTCATTCCAAGAGCAAACGGAGTTGATGGGGAGAAAATAATTTTCTTTACCTCTTAGGTTAAGTCTTGGAGGCCTGCAAATTAAACTGACAACAGATTAACAGAAGACAAAACCGTATTTCCATTCATACATGTGTTTACAAAAGAAGTAGCTTAATAAATGGTTAAGCTACCAGCTTATGTACTTACTTAGTAGAGAAAAGGGACTCTTTGGGAAGGACAAGGATGTTTATAGAAGAATAAATAGGAGATAAGAAAGTTTGTGATATTACTTGTTCACTCAGGTGCAAGTAGTTTTTCTGTCTTCTTCTTGGCCATAAAACTCCCCAACAGAAGGGATTTATAATAGGCTTATTCTTGGTCTCCTTCCTGGTAGTAAAAGCTGCTCTAAAAAAGGAATTTATGGCAGTCTCATTTCTCAGAAGTTTCTGCTTTTAGGCAGATAAGGGAAGCTATGAGAAGGCTTCTTTCTGCATCTGTTGAATCCCAAAAACCTTCAGCAGAAAGTAATCTTCATACCAACTCTGGGGTTTGTGGGGGGTGGGGTTCCTACATAGTTAAGATGTTGACCACAATTTATGATATTACAGTTGGAAATATCTCAGAGACTCTTCTAATTTGGAGTGGAGTTCACAGGAACAACCAAATTAGGTGGCTCGCTTGGATTTACTTCATGAACAGTAAAAGCCTCAAAGACACCAGAATTGAAATAACACAATATCATGGCTTCTATGCAAGGCAGATAGATAATTTTTTCCTCCAAAATAAAACAGATTTATTTCTTTAAATAAATTACAATGTATTAATGTGTGTGAAAAAAATAGAAGCTAAAAGAGATTTACACCAATATGTAAAAAGTATCTGAAAAACAAATCAACAACAGTGATCCTGTTGGGAAAATCGACACTAAAATCTGGATTAATACAAAAGGATCATATTATATAAAAGAATATATTCCTGCATAAATTGAAACTCAGACCAAGTGCAGTGACTCATGCCTGTAATCCCACTATTTTGAGAGGCCAAGATGGGAGAGTGACTTGAGGCCAGCAGTTTGAGACCAGCTTAGGTAGCATAATAAGATCCTGTCACTGCCAAAAATAAAAATAAAAATAAAAACTCAACTAATTGTGAATGTGCCTAATTTATTAATAAGTTAAAAGGAATTCATTTCAGCTAGCTTATAATACAAGCTTGAAAAGACATGTGTTTTTAATTTTAATGCATGCTTATTTTATTTTCCATAGATATTATCGTATTTCTCTAATATTAACAATAGCCAAGAAAAGTAATGTCTCATTACACTAGTAAATAAAAAATCATTGAGTACAAATTAACCACTTAGGACTTTTAATTGATGTAATTAGTTTTTAATTAATAATCCACTTGGCCTTTTAGAAAGTAGATGATGCTTTCTTATTGCTGAATGACACTAGAGAGAAGTGAGAACTATTCTTCAATATTTGTACCAGGTGGCAAGTAGCCTGAATGATTAGTTGTCACATTTAGTTTGCCTGTAAAGTAAACTTTTTCCTCAACCAGTATTATTATAAGAACTTGAAATGCATTTAAGAAAAGAAGTAACTAATGTTCTTTTTAAAGATTGCTAAAACATTTAAAAAGTTATAAAATCATGACATTTAAATGACTAAAATAGTTGTTGTGAAAAATAAGAACATCTCAATGACTAATAAATTCAGAGTTTATCAATATTTAAGAAATAAACCATATATATTTTGTGGCCTCCAAATAATTAGATGTTCAGCATTCAAATAAAGTTTTCTATAGCTGTGACTTCCCTCTAAAATACTCCATGAAACTTGCTAAGACTCTATCTTAATATTTTAAGTAATTCTGTTTACTGTCTGTCTTAGAACTCATAAGTATTTATAACAGTCCATTATCTAGGAAACATGTGGAAGATGTAAGTACTTACAAATAATGTTACCCAGAAGCATACAAACAATCTTAGGCTTAAAGATAACATGAGCTCCCTGGATCAAACCTTTCTATTTCCTTCAATCCAATATTTTAATCATAATTTTTTTGTTTTACTTTAAAAATATATAAAGAAAACTTTCATAATTATGTCTATTTGTCTACCTATTTAAACACAATTTTAAAATGAATTTAATTGTTTCTTTCTTCCAATTTAAAGGTCTTAATGTCTAAGCAAAATCTACTCCCAAATTATTCAATTGGGTGCCTAACTTTCCTTTCTAATAATGAAAGTCAATATGAACTGCACATATTTTCTCTGGCTCATGACAGAAAGATTACTACCATGTAACATTACACTACATATTTGAATTTAATGATATAGCACTAAGTTTCTAACATTGAGGTATTTAAAAACATTGTGCTGCTCAGGAAAACAAACATTTTAGTTCAAAGTATGTAACATAAAAAACCTGATTAATCTTTTGGGATCTTTATTACCCAGAGAAATAGTTGCTTACAGTTTGGCCACTGTCAAATTTATTTTTACACCCTCCAAAAATCTTCCTTGTCTTACTTTGTATGTTTTGTGAAATATTATGCAAACTGTGGCATGAACCAAAATAGCTATTATTTATGTATTCTGGTGGTTGAAGTTTTTCACTTACTTTTTCTGAAAAAAATTATGTAGTTATAAATTACATATGTTACATGTTTATATAATATGTTATAACTATATAGTATATAAATGTTATTTACACTATATATTATTAAAATATAGCTTCTTATATTAAGATGGCCAATTCAAGTTATTAGGAAATGTCTCTCTATTCTATTAAATTCACACAGAAAAATGAACTACAAGGCATATAAACAAAAAATGTTCAGAGTTGGCCTTCCCAATTTCTATCCACGGCTTCACAGTGGGAAGCAATTAACTCTTGAAAGAGTGATGAAAACAGAATGTTTGAGATTAGTAGTTGGTATAGGAATTCATCTTAGGAAGGGAAATATATTCATTTAGGAAAATACTTTGACCAACTTCTTGGAGTAAAAATTTAAATCCGTGAAGGGCAAGGGCCTTACAAAGGCTTTAGGCCAAATTGTGCTGTTTAAGACAGAGAAAATGCCTCTATTGTTATAAAGAGAGAGGACTGAAATCAAAGATTATAGCAGTTAGAAAGAAAAATAAATTGAGATGATTCTGAACCAAAGAAGAATAAGTGTTGTATATGAAGTGCATGGTCAAAAAGTCAACAATGAAAAAAGAACAGAAAGCGGAGACTCAAAATAAGTCTGTCTACAAGTGTTGAGGGCAGCATTGTCTACAATAGCCTAAGGGTGAAGGCAACCCAAATGTCCATTAACAAATGAATGGATAAACAAACTGTGTGTGTATGTGTGTGTGTGTGTGTGTGTGTGTGTGTATGTATGTATATATGTATAAAAATATATATAATATACATAAACAAATATACATAATATACATAAATATACATATAAACTATATATGTGTATATATATTATATTCATAGATACACACACACACACACACACACACACAATAGACTATTTATTCAGCCTTAAAAAAATGGTGGCTGGGCATGGTGGCTCATGCCTGTAAAACCAGCACTTTGGGAGACCGAGGCTGGTGGACCACCTGAGGTCAGGAGTTCGAGACCAGTCTGGGCAACATGGCAAATCCCCATCTCTATTAAAAATACAAAAGTTAGCCAGGTGTGGTGGCAGGTTCCTGTAATCCCAGCTACTTGGGAGGCTGGGCAGGAATCGCTGGAACCCAGTAGGCGAAGTTACAGTGAGCTGAGGTCGTGCAACTGCACTCCAACGAGTGGGACAGAGTGAGATTTTGTCTCAAAAAACAAAGTGGCATTCTGACACATGCTAAAACATGAATGAACTTTGAAAAAAATTAAATGAAATAAGCTGGACGAAAATTGTATCATTCCACTTATACGAAAAATCTAAAATAGTCAAATACATAGAGAAAGTAGAATAGTGTTTGCCAGAGCTGAGGTAAGAGGGAGTGGGAGTTATTGTTTAATGGGTGCAGAGTTTCCGTTTGGGAAAATGAAAAATTCTGGAAGTGAATAGTGGTGATACTACACAGCATTGTGAATGTGCTTAATGATACCAATACTGTACACCTAAAAATAGTTAAAATGATAAAATTGAAGGAAGGTATATTTTACTATAATACAATACAAAATGATAATTTTTCAAAAAAGTCAATAGTAGAGAGGATGTGAAAATGTTTTTTAAGAAAAAGGATGCTTAAGAAAGGACATTTAAAAATTTTTGTGATACAAAACCCGTTGTTCTCCATCATATCTTTCAATGTTGTGGAGTCTCTCGAGGTTAATATTGGTAGTAGTATAGCATATGTTGACTCAGAAACCCCAGACATAGGGAAGGCATGAATACAGAAGTCCCCTGGGAACGTCGATCAATTCTAGACAGATTATTGGGCCCTCTCATAAACTATATTAAGAGGCTCAAAGGTAATTTTCATCTCCAAGGAGCAGGGTCTCCAATTGACATGTGCATTACCCTCCCAAAGAAAGTTAAAAGAGAATATCATAACTCAACTTAAACTTTATCAAGAAATAAGAGATTCCTAAGGAAGTTTCCTGCCTAATAAGGGGATATTTCAGAGACCACTTCTTTCTCTGTTCAAGTGGGAGCATAAAACTGAACAAAATAGTAGACACAAAACTATATCATGCTGCCCTCCTCATTATATCATAGCTACTCCAAAGATACTGTATATTCTGAGTTTTATTTCTCATCTTAATTAAAATAGTAAAATAAAATGTGATTCATATATAATTAAAATAATACATGAAAGACTTATTATTGAGACTTCTAAATTTTCTTTGAAATATGACTTTTATTAAAAATAAATATGTGTCCCACAATTTAATATTCTACGTAAGGAGTTAACTGTTCAGTACCAGAAATCCTGAGAAAAAGCAGAGTGGGTGAACTCAGAAAGCTCAAACATCAATTCAGACAACACTAGACAAATAATTGTGTGGTCTTGGACAAATTGTTTAATTTTTTTTACTTCTAATGTTGCTATGGGTATCAAAGGTGTTTAAAAATACTGAGTCTCACTTCTAACATTTTACATATTAGTCTCATATGATCTCATGTTTCACAATAAACTGTTATAAGTATTGTTGTTTATACTCTGATACATGTGTTTTTAAGGCACCCTGCACAATTAGATGATCAATAAATATTGTTGATAATTAATTGATTGTATTAGTTTTCTATTGCTGCTATAGTAAATTACCACAAATTTAGTAGCTTAAGCCAAAACAAATTTCCCATCTTACAGTTTAGTAGGTTAAAAGTGCAACCCAGGTCAGTCTCATTGGACGAAAATTGTGTTGCTGGCAGAGCAATATTTTTTCTGGAGGCTTCAGGAAACCATCCATTTTTTTACTTTCTCCAGCTTCTAGAATCTTCCTACATTCTTTGGCTCATGACCATCTCCGTCATCTTCAAAGTCAGCAACCAGCAACGTGGCGTCTCGCTGAGTATTCTTTCTTAGTCACATCTCCTTTTGACTCTAAACTCATCCAGAAAAAGGCCATCAATTTTAAGAACATGTGATTAAATTGGCTCCACTTGAATAATTTAGGATAATCATCCCTTCACAAAGACCATACTCTTCATCACTTGCACAAAGTCTTTTTGCCATGTTAGGTAACATATTCATAGGTTCTGTGGATTGAGGCATGGACATATTTGGGGAACCATTATTCATTGATGTTAAATAAATAAAAAGCTGAGATGATTTTAACCTGTATCTTTTCTTTCTGCAAAGTTCCCCAAACACTGAATGATAGCTGTAAATCACTATTCTGTATATTGATCATATCTCCTGTGGTTCACCTATTTTAGGGAAAATGATGAAACATAATCACTGGCTAGGTAGGAAATCATTTATTTTAGGTATATTTGATATGATTTAATCAGAAAAGCACTGAAAACAGCCAGTTTCCTGCTGGGCATAATTCTGGCTGACTCTCAATGTACTTCAGACTGATTATATTATTGATAACATGCACTTCTTCATCTGTTGCTTTTATCCACAAACCTCAGTGACCTTTTCAAGCACCAAAGAAGTGTCAGTATCCATAGCCTCCAAAATGCTAATATCATCATGCCAATGTTCATGTGAAAAACATTTGATCCTCCCCAACAAGCAAAGTATGGTTTCAGCCCTAGATGAGTGTATTCCTAGACACTGAAGAGAAGTAATTTAATTCAGAGCAACATAAAAGGACTAAGTTTCTTAGTGTATTAGTTTTTAGAGCTGCTATAACAATATGTCACAAACAGGGTGACTTCGAACACTAGAAATGCACAGTCTTGCCTTTTTGGAAGTTTGAGATCAAGGCATCAGCAGGGTGTGTTCCTGTGAGAGTGAGTACATTCCATGCGTTCCTCCTAGCTTCCTATCTTCTGGTGGTTTCCTTAGCAATCTTTGGTGTAGAAGCCATCACCCCAATCTCTGCCTTCATCTTCACATGGCATTATTCTTCTACATGTGTCTGTCTCCAAATTTCCCCTTTTTGTAGGGACACTGGTTATATTAGATTAAAGACCATCCTAATAATTTTAATTGTATTACCTCTGTAAATCCTGTCTCTAAATAAAATTATATTCAAAGGTATTGGAGGTTAGAATATCAATGTGTGAATGCTGGGGGGACACATTTCAACCCATAGCACTTGGTATCATAGCTGTGTTTCATGTATCTTCAGATGCCTCCTGGAATCATTACTTTGTCTGGCACAGTGTCTGAGCTATATAGCAATAAAACTTAATTGTGCGAGTTGAAACCCTCCTATAGCAAAATGGGTAAGAAAAAGGCAACTTACAAAAAATGATATTACAAAGCCACGATTCTTCAGGTTCAGAGTTCTGTTTTGTCAATCACTTGACAATTGGAAAATTAAGAATTCTGCTGTAGGTCACTTCACTTGTTCCACTTAGAACTGGTGAAAAGCTGTTGCTGCCTGCCCAGTGCACTGCAAAGAAAATCTAAATACGTGGTTCAAAGTGCAGCTTAATTCATGACAGCAGTCAGCACCAACTAAATCATATTTTTTCATATCACAAACAATAAAGCACAAATCAAATAGCAGTGAAACTAGGAAGTACTAATTTTTAAGTTGTGGGCAACAAAACTTCTTAACACTTTCCTGCCAAAGTTGGAGAACAAAGCAAAGATACTCAAAGAATTTAGACTGTATCTATCTATGAGATGATAATAATTTTGGATCAGATCCTTATTTAACACAAGGTTTTTGACCCTTTTAAAGAGCCATTCAAAAAAAGTCCTATTCACCTGTCAGCTACTATATAAACCTCAAAATGATTCTAAGGATTTTTATTTTTAATTCATTATTTAGTTATCCAATTATTTAGATGTTTAACAATTATTTACTGAGCATTTACCACACATAAGGCATTCTGCTAAGTTTCATAAGGCATCTAATGATAAAGCATAATACATATTGTCAAAAAGTTATTTTTTTGCACTTAATAATTTTTTAGCATATATCTTGTATTCTAAAGTTTAATTCTTTAGGTAAATATTCAAAAAAATTTCTTTTTTATTTATCACTTACATTTTAGTTATTGAGTCTTGTTATATACTGATTTAAATATTAGCATATTTATAGACAGAATATATTCTACAGAACATGGTTTTTAAAGCACAGTTAATGGACTCCTATGTCAACATTAGCATATTTATTAAACTAATATTTTCCAAATTACCAATGTATTATAAAAATTCTTGCATGGGTAAAAGCTCATCCTTAAAACCAGGAAGACCAATAGATTTTAATGTAACAGTACAAGTTTTATTATTGTTGTTTCTTTTTCTTTTTGTTTTAGAGAAAGGCTCACAGTCTGTTGCCCAGGTTGGAGTGCAGGGATAGGATCACAGCTCCCTACGACCTCCAACTCCTGTGCTCAAGGGATCCTCCTTCCTTGGAGTAGCTGGGAGGATAGGCATGCACCAACATGCCTGGTTGATACAGTTTCAAATTAAACATTCCAAGTTTTGTTTAAAAGGCTACCACTTGTCAAATTTTTGTGTAGTATCAAAATCCACACTAACTGAAAAAGTAAATACTCCTTTTTGTACCTATATATCTGTGGGAGGCCAGATATTCTTCATATACGTCAACCAGAACATCATGCTGCAACAGATTGAATGTGAACAGGACATGAAACTTCTTTCTTCTATTCAGTAAAATATAAAAGAGATTTTTGTAAAATCAAAAGCAAGCTAGTTACTTTCTAGATGCAATGAGGGTACAAGTATTATGTAAATACAGGCATTCCAAATGGAAGAAACAGGACAAAACAAAGGGTTGCAGCCCTTGCCAGTCTGAAATCCAGCAGCACATTTAAATCTTAAAGCTCCAAAATGATCTCCTTTGAGTCCATGTCTCACAACCAGGTCATGCTGAAGCAAGTGCTGGGTTCCCATAGTTTTGGGAAGTTTCTTCCTTGTGGCTTTGCAGAGTGCAGCCTCTTTCCCAGCTGTTTTCATGGGCTGGCATTGAGTGTCTGTGCCTTTTCCAGGCACATGATGCAAGCTGTCAGTGGATCTACTATTTTGAGGTATGGAGGATGGTGGCAATCTTCTAGCTTCGCTAGGTGGTGCCCCAGTAGGGACTCTGTATGGGTGCTCCAACTCCACGTTTCCTTTCTACATTGCCCTAGCAGAGGTTCTCTGTGAGAGCCCCGCCCCTGCACCAAACTTCTGCCTCGACATCCAGGCATTTCCATACATCTTCTGAAATTTAGGTGGAGGTTGCCAAACCTCAATTCTTGACCTCTCTGCACTCTCAGGCTCAACACCATGTGGAAGCTGCCAAATCTTGGAGCTTGCACCCTCTGAAGCCATGGCCTGAGCTCTATATTGGCCCCTTTCTGGCAGGGCTGAGTGGCTGGGATGCAGGGCAACAAGTCACTAGGCTGCACACAGAACAGGGACCCTGGGCCCAGAACACAAAACCATGTTCTCCTAGGACTCTGAGCCTGTGATAGAAGGGGCAGCCATGAAGATCTCTGACATGCCCTGGAGACATTTCCCCAATTGTATTGGGGATTATCATAAAATCAGAGCAGAATTGAAGCAGATAGAGATATGAAAAACCCTCCCCCAAAAAATCAATATATCCAGAAGCTGTTTTTTTGAAAAAAAATTAGCAAAATAGAATGCTACCTAGACTCAAAAAGAAAAAAAGAGAGAAGAATTAAATAGCCACCTTAAAAAGGATATAGGTATATCACCACTGACCCCACAGAAATACAAACTACCATCAGAGAATGCTATAAACACCTCAATGAAAATAAACTAGAAAATATGAAAGAAATGGATAAATTCTTGGACATACACACCTTCCCAAGACCAAACCAGGAAGATGTTGCATCCCTAATAGACCAATAACAATTTCCAAAATTGAGGCAGTAATTAATAGCCTCACAATGAAGAAAAAATGAAGCCCAGGTCCAGATGAATTAACAGCCGAATTCTACCAGAGGTACAAAGAGACTGGTACTATTTTTTATGAAACATTGAAAAGGAGAGACAATTCTCTATCTTATTTTATAAAGCCAGAATCATCCTGATATCTGTTAATCCTATGAAACAGGTATTATGAATACAATACTAATTTTACAAATGAAGAGGGTAAATGATGAAAAGTTTAGGTGATTTACCCAGTGTTCCTCAGATACTAAAACATAAGTCTAGATTTGTGTCAACAAAGTTAAGCACCAATGTCCAGACTCTAAATTACTATCCTCTCCTCTTTCTCATGCAGATCCAAATGAAAGCTGATTGAAAATAATTGCCATCCCAGCTATCTAAACAGTGTTTCAAGAACAAAGCAAATAAAACACGTTTTTGTGGCAAAAAAAAAACAAAAAAACTGAAATAATCTGAGTGTCAACAGACACTCAGAAAAGAAAGAGCTAAAAAACGAATTTTAAGAAAATGAATCTAGCAGAAATATATTTATAAAAGGCTTATCAAGAAAACATTAAATGGTAGTATATTTACACATTGTTTACACAAAGTAATAATAATAAATATCTGATTTAATGGAGTTCAAATGGATAACTAAATGTTAAACAGTAGTAGCTTCTCATCTTGGAATGGTAGGGAGAGAGGTTGTTGTAATCTGAATTAATACATTTCAGAAACCTTACATTGATTAGAACATAAGATACTGATTTACTTTTTGCTGAATAGGGTTAAATAATCTTGGTTAAAGTAGAAATAGTGGATTTATCTTGAATATCTGTACAGATAAAATAAAATTATATTATTCAAAATATACAAAAAATGAAAAATAATACTTAAATGTACAAAACTCAAAATATGATAGTAAAAAATACATCTATCATTACCTATTGTAGTTCAACAATTTTGTATGCCTACTGCATAATGACATGCCAATACACCAAGGTGGTAGGGTTTACAACAGAGTAAAATCCTCAAATTCCGGATAGTTGTGGACTGGGGATTTTTAAGTGGATCATGGAGGGTGAGGAACTGTAGAATGTGGGTTATTGATTGGTCAAGGTAAAGGATATGAAATCATTAGGATGTGGAGACTGCATTCTTTGATGAATCAGCTTCTAATTGAGTCTTGCAGACCAGCTAATGTTTCACTTACACGCAAGACCTGAAGGAATATCTCAAAAGGGAAACTTAATGTTGTATAATGTTTAAGTTGTAATCTAAAGAACACTTAGTGGAAACTATAATCTAGGGACTACATGATTCTGAAACAATAGGCACCAAACAACTGTAACAAAGCAAGTAAGAGAACAAGCTGACCTAACGATTAATAACAAACGTGCCGGAAATTTGGTTTATTTTTGTTTCTTCACCCTCCTTCCCTGAATAATTTTATCAAGTTTATAGGAATAGATTCATAATTACAATACACAGAAGTAATTTGTGTTGAATGAAAATTGCCACAGATTTTTGTTTTCTTACTCTACCAATCAAGAGAGAGAATCTACTTCTCTTTTTAATCCGGCTGACCTCATTACTTGCAACTGAAGTGACTTTGTGTGATTTCTAAGCAAGGAATCAGGAAGTCTTGTAGTTTCCGCTCTCACTCTCTTGCTGCCCTGAGATCTCCCTGTGAAGATGTTCTAGCTACCCAACTTCAGGAAGAAAGACCACACAGACAGAGAGGACCATTATTATGGATAAAGAAAATCACCAAATATGATGGCAAAAAAAATTCTGTGGGAAGTTATTACAATTCTAAACACATGTCAAACTAATAAAATTGAAATTGTCTTGTAACTCAAATAATTATTGTAAAATCATCCATAATAGCAGGAGCTTCAACACACCACTTTTAAACGATTAATCAAACAACAAACAGACAAAATATTACTTATCAAAAATGACCATTTGCATTCACCAGTAGAGCTGCACCACTTTATCATAGCTTATATCTATTGAAATGATTCATATATGCCATAATGTTTAGAAATTCTCTGATATCATTTCCATCAGCAAAGTGGTAAATGTTTTTTTAACAATACATTAACAAGCTTTATTAAATAAAAACATAACACCCTATACCCTAAATATAGATAATGCATTTTTCTTAAGTATAAATAGGACATTTTATTTTAAAAATTCCCATGTATTTGTCATAAAGCAAATCTCAACAAGTTAAAATATTGCTGGCATACAGATTGCACTTGCTAATTACAATAAAATAAAGTTAAATATCTATAGTATAAACATACCAGGCAATTAAACAAATATTGGACATTTAAAAACTTAAGAAACATAGGAGCCAAAAAGAAACATCAATGACAAACATTAATGACAGCAACACAGTAACAGTGGGGGACTTTAGTACTCCACTGACAGCACCACACAGGTCGTCAAGACAGAAAGTCAACAAAGAAACAATGGATTTAAACTATAACTTTGGAACAAATGGACTTAACAGACATATATAGAACATTTCATACAACAGCTGCAGAATACACATTCTATTCAATAGTACCTGAAACTTTCTCGAAGATACCATATAATAGGCCATAAAATGAGCCTTAATAAATTTAAGAAATTAAAATTACATTAAGCACACTCTCAGACCACAGTGGAATAAAACTGGAAATCAACTCCAAAAGGAATCTTCAAAACCATGCAAATACATGGAAATTAAACAACCTGTTTCTGAATGAGCATTGGGTCAAAAATGAAATCAAGACAGAAATTCAAAAATTCTTTGAACTGAAAGACAATGACACAACCTACCAACACCTCTGAGATACAGCAAAGGTAGAGCTAAGACAAAAGCTCAGAGCCCTAAACGCCTACATCAAAAAGACTGAAAGAACACAAAATTACATTCTAAGGTCACACCTCAAGGAACTAGAAAAAAAATAACAAACCAAACCCAAATTCAGCACAAGAAAGGAAATAACCATGATCACAGAAGAACTAAATGAAATTGAATTTAAGAAATACAAAATATAAATGACACAAAATGTTGGTTTTTTGAAAAGATCAAATTGATAGGCCATTAGCAAGATTAACCAAGAAAAGAAGAGAGAAAATCCAAATAACCTCACTAAGAAGTGAAACAGGAGATATTACAATGGACATCACAGAAATACAAAAGATCATTCAAGGCTATTATGAACACCTCTGCACACATAAACTAGGAAACCTAGAAGAGATGGGGATATTTCTGGAAACATACAACCCTCTTAGCTTAAATCAGAAAGAATTAGACACCCTGAACAGACCAATAACAACTAGTGAGATTGAAATGGTAATTTAAAAACTACCAACAACAGCAACAAAAAAGGCCAGGACAGATGGAAACATCAAAAAGATAATCCACTGTGATCAAGTGGATTTCATACCAGGGATGTGGGGATGGTTTAACATATGTAAGTCAATAAATGTGATACACCACATAAACAGAATTAAAAACAAAAATCATATGATCATCTCAATAGATGCAGAAAAAGTATTCAACAAAATCCATCAACGCTTTATGATTAAAACTCTCAGCAAAATTGGCATACCTGGGACATATCTTAAGGTAATAAAGGCCAACCATGACAAATCCACCATGAAAATAATACTGAATGGGGAAAAATTGAATGCATTTCCTCTGAAAACTTGAAAAAGATAAGGATGCCCACTCTTACCACTCTTCTTCAACACAGTGCTAGAAGTCCTAGCCAGAATAATCAGATGTGAGAAAGAAATAAAGGGCATCCAAATTGGTAAAGAAGAAGTCAAACTGTCACGGTTTGCTGACATTATAGTTGTTTACCTAGAAAGCCCTAAAGACTCTTCCAGAAGGCTCCTAGAACTGATAAAAGAATTTAGCAAAGTTTCTGGATACAAAATTAATGTACACAAATCAGTAGTAGCTCTTCTATACATCAACAGTGATCAAGTGAAGAATCAAATCAAGAACTCAATTCCTTTTATAATAGCAGCCAAAAATAAAATAAAATACTTAGAAACATACCTAACCAAGGAGGCAAAGACCTCTACAAGGAAAACTACAAAACACTGCTGAAAGAAATCACAGATGACACAAACAAATGGAAACATATCCTATGCTCATGGATGGGTAAAATCAATATTGTGAAAATGACCATACTGCCAAAAGCATTCTGGAAATTCAATGCAATCCCCATCAAAACACCACCATCATTTTCCACATAATTAGAAAAAAAAATTCTAAAATTCATTTGGAACCAAAAAAGAGTGTGCATAGCCAAAGCAAGACTAAGCAAAAAAAACAAATATGGAGACATCACACTACCTGATTTCAAATCATACTATAAAGCCATAGTCACCAAAACAGCATGGTACTGTTACAAAAATACGCACGTAGACCAATGGAACAGAATAGAGAACCCAGAAATAAATCCAAATATTTAAAGTCAACTGATCTTCAACAAAGCAAACAAAAACATAAAATGGGGAAAGGACGCCCTTTCCAACAAATGGTGCTGGGGTAATTGGCTTGCCACATGTAAGAGGATGAAACTGGGTCCTCAGCTCTCACCTTATACAAAAATCAAGTCAATATGGGTAACAGACTTAAATCTAAGACCAGAAACTGTAAAAATTCTAGAAGATAACTTTGGAAAAACCCTTCTAGACATTGGCTTAGGCAAGGATTTTGTGATCAAGAACCCAAAAGCAAATTCAATTAAAAAAGATAAATAACTGGGACCTAATTAAACTCAAAAGCTTTTGCACCACAAAAGGAACAGTATGCAGAGTAAACAGACGACCCACAAGGTGGGAGAAAATCTTTACAATCTATACACCTAACACAAGATTAATATCAAGAATCTACAGCAAACTCAAACAAATCAGTAAGAAAAAAAATAATCTCGTCAAAAAGTCAGCTAAGGACATGCGTAGACAACTATGGAAAGAAGATATACACATGGCCAATAAGCACATTTAAAAATGTTTAACATCACTAATGGTCAGGGAAATGCAAATCAAAACCACAATGCGGTACCACCTTACTTCTGCAAGAATGATCATAATCAAAAAATCAAAAAACAGTAGATGTTGGCATGGATGCGGTGATCATGGAACACTTCTATGCTGCTGTTGGGAATGTAAACCAGTACAGCCACTATGGAAAACAGTGTGGAGATACAAAAGGGCTAAAAGTAGAACTACCATTTGATCCAGCAATCCCACTACTGGGTATCTACCCAGAGGAAAAGAAGTCACTATTTGAAAAAGATACTTGCACACACATGTTTATAGCAGTGCAATTCACAACTTCAAAATCGTGGAACCAACCCAAATGCCTATCAGTCTACAAGTGGATAAAGAAACTGCAGTGTATATATATATAACACAAGATATATAACTTATATATATAAAGTTTATATGTGTGTATATATAAAATTATAAACAATCGAGTGTATATATACATATATACATATAAAGAATAATATATATATACATATAAAGAATAATATATATATGTACCATATATATATATATATATATATATATATATATGATGGAATACTACTCAACCATAAAAAGGAATGCATTGACAGTATTTGCAGTGACCTGGAGGAGATTGGAGACTATTATTCTAAGTGAAGTAAATCAAGAATAGAAAACCAAACATCATATGTTCTCACTGATATGTGGGATCTAAGATAAGAGGACACAAATGCATAATAATGTTACAATGAACTTTGGGCACTTGCGGGGAAGAATCTGAGGGAGGGGAGGGATAAAAGATTACAAATATGATTCATTGTATATTGCTAAGATGATGGGTGCCCTAAAATTTCACAAATCACCACTAAAGAACTTACTTATGTAACCAAATACCACCTGTACCTCAATAACTTATGGGACAAAATTCAAAAAATAAAAAATAAACAAGGTGATATAAGTAAAAAAGAAAACATTTTAAAAAATACTTCACATCAATAAGAAGGAACAATTCCAACACAAAAATAGATGAAATGCAACAATTTACCTTTCACAAGAAAGAAAAAAAAGTGAAAAAACAAACAAAAAAATTTAATTGCTTTGGAAATTAGGAACATATAAATCTTCTAATTGATACAATTTATGTTCACAAGATTACCAAAATATGTAAATATCAAATATATGTGCAACAGTACCGTCACACTCAGCTATTCTGGGTAAAAATTAGTACATCGGTCTTATAAATAGATTTAAATTTATCTAATAAATTTGGGGATATGCTTATCACAATAATCAATAATTCCCTGCTTAGAAAATTTAAGGTTTCACTTATTCTTTATATCATGTGCATCAATATGAATAAACCTCTAACACATAAAATTTTTTAAAAGCTATAGAGGAATATATACAAATTGATAACATTGTACATAATTAGAAAACACATAAATGTTTTCCAATGAACAATTTGTATCTTTATTTATTTATTTTTTGAAACAGAGTCTTGGTCTGTTGCCCAGGTTTGAGTGCAATGGCACAATCTTGGCTCACTGCAACCTTTGCTTCCTGGGTTCAAGCGATTCTCCTGTCTCAGCCTCCTGAGTAGCTGGGATTACAGGTGTGTGCCACCATGCCTGGCTAATTTTTGTATTTTTAGTAGAAATGCGGTTTCACCATGGTGGTTGGGCCGGTCTCGAACTCCTGACCTCATGATCCACCTGCCTCGGCCACTCAAAGTGCTGGGATTACAGGCGTGAGCCACCATGCTGGGCCAGCAATTTGTATCTTAAAGATAAATACATACATAATCAAACCATAGCATAGTGTAAAAATAAGATAAATTTTCCAGGTCACAAAAGGCATGTGTCATTGAAAATGAACATGCAAAAAATTTCAGTTTATTTGCTAGAATTTCCATAAGTTGGGAACTGACTCTGTAGATATTCAATTTACTATAGCTCTCATTTAATTATATAATAAATATTCTTTCACATGAATAAAATATTTAGCAAAAATTTTCTCTAGAGTATAAAAAGGTTATAAAATTATAAACAACCTAGCTACTATCAATAAATAATCAGTTTAATAAATTAACCATGTCTCTGAAATGTAATTTTGTGCAACCATTATAAAAACCATAGTCATATTTCTTGTGCTTACAGAAAAGAGTGTATAGTATAATCCTGATAATGTAAAATTGAAATCTATAAAGTTTTCCATCTAGATGTCAGCAGTAGTTTTGTCTAACTCATTAAGTCTTACTATTCCTACAAGTTTTGCATATGGTTTGAAGTTTATCTAAAAGCCATACATCATGTTTATGCCAATAATAAATCTATTTTAATTTTGAAACCATTCACATACAATCTCTTATACACACACACACACACACACACACACACACACACACACACACACACTTCAAATATGTAGCTAAATGGAAAGATGAGGCCCCTTCATCAAAATTCATCTACTCTTTTAGCTAAGAAGCCACAATTTAAGTTGTACAGAATTGGATAAAAATTCCAGCTCCACCACAAACCGGTTGTATTACCCTGAATAATGCATGGACACTATTTTCAATTTTATAATTTGATCTCATACTTATTCTATTTGCATATATATAAATGAGAATAGTCATCCATCTATTGTTACCTTATAGATGAATCAAAATCAAATCTATGAGGCTTAAACCTTAAAAATTATGGGCCAGGTGTGATAGCTTATTCCTGTAATCCCAGCACTTTGGGAGGCCTAGGTGGTTGGATTACCTGAGGTCAGGAGTTCAAGAACACCCTGGCCAACATGAGGAAACCTCATCTCTACTAAAAATACAAAAATTAGTCAGCCACGGTGACGAATGCCAGTAATCCCAGCTACTTGGGAGCCTGCGGCAGGGGAGTCACTTGAATCCAAGAGGCAGAGGTTGCTTTGATCTGAGATCATGCCACTGTACTCCAGCCTGGGCAACAGAGCAAGACTGAGTCTCAAAATAAATAATAAATAAGTAAATAAATAAACCTTTAAAATGATGATATGTATAACCATAGTCATATGTTGCTTTATTTTGTATAGAAAAAAAACACAACCTTATACATTTAAATGAACAAAAAGTTCTGATTATAAAAAAAAATCTTGAAAACTGACTCTTGATCTTAATTATAAATACTATTTATTGCCAAGATATACATTTATATGTTAAGATATGTATAAGACATCTTCATTAAAATACATGAAAAATCTTACACAGAAAAAACATAATTTGCCCATCATCAAAACCTCTTGTGAAATCCAATGATTCAATGAAATATTTACCAATAATTATGTCTATATGTAGCATTAATATATTTAACCAACATAGTGTTCAACTTTCCTGTGAATTTACCATTATGTGAATCAAGCATCTGGATGATTAAAGACAGTTTTGACTAAATTCACTGACCCGTCCATATGTGTTTTTAAAATATAGGCATAGCTTGATGTATTTCTGCATTATTAATTACCTAATTCCTTTTCAGCTTTCTGGGAAACAGATGAAATTGGCCCTGAAACCTTTATTCCATGAAGAACATTGCTAAATCTCTACAAATTCTAATTTCACATTACCAACAAATCAGTCAACTAATGGAAACTGAAAAGTGAAATCAAGGCATAAAAGAGTAAAAGAGAAGGAAAGAAAGGAAAGAGGTAAATATGGAAATAAAGATAACCAGAAAGATAGGCAAAGAGGAAGGAAGGAAGGAAGGAAGGAGGGAGAGAGGGAGGGAGGAAACCAGGCGATAGAAAAAGAAGGAACAAAGGATGAACAGACAACAGGGAAGAAGAAAGGAAAGAAAGGAGAAGAGGGAAGGGAGGGAGGAAGAAGAAAGAAGTAAGGATCACCCAAAAGGATAGACGGAGAAAAAAGGGAAGAAAGAGAAGGAGGGAGGAGGAGAGAGGAAGAGGGAGAGGAAAAAAAGGGAAGGGGAAAGAGGAAAAATTAGGAGAAAAGAAAAAGAAAGAAACGAGGGAAGGCAAGAAAAAGAAAACAGAAAATGAAGTAAAAAGGAGGAAAGGAAGTGAGTGAGGAAGGGAAGAAAATCAAAGGCCTTTGCCGTCAGCTAGCTTGGAAATGTTTACTTTTGTACGTCAAGGTCCCTCTTTTGGTCTACATTTCGGTACTTTTTCAAAAAGTTTCCATTGAGTAGAAAACAATAGTATAATAGGTATACAGTAAAATACTGAGGCTGGACTGAAAACATTAACATTGCAAATGTATGTCAACATGAACAGATTCTTAATTTTCTCAGCACAAGACTCTGAACTTTGGTTTTGCCTTAAAATGCAAAAACGCATTAAGTATATCTTAGTTGAGCCACGTTCTTGGCATGAACAGTTGAACTGTTAATAGCATAGGGACATTTATAAAATTTTACCTTTTCAGAGTCTATTTGCTTAGAAATATGCATATGTCTAATTTAACACTTTTGGTGATATGAAAAGAGAAAATCTGTGTGTGTGTGTGTGTGTGTGTGTGTGTGTGTGCAGCCTGAGGGAAGACACAGCATTTCATAAAGACTCCAACTCCTCCTATCGATATCCTATTCATGCTACATTTTTTGGCATTTCAAAGGGTGTACATTTTTTAGGGTCTTCAGGAACGAAAGTGGAGTGGAATAGAGTGATAAACAAATTCTGTATGGAAGAAGAGAAATGCAGTCAGTTTTGCATGTAAGCTGCTAGTTAAGTTCTCCTAAATAAGAAATCTCTTTTGGAGTTTTCCTCTTCCTCTTCCCTTTCTTTCCTGAACAATTCTGTTATAAAGCAATTAGATGAGCAAACTGGGCACTCATGCACATGAGACTCAGGAGAAGCAGCCACAGTGGCTTAGAGTTGAGGCTTCACCTCAAGTAGTGTAGGGGCTGCAGGGCTTAGGACGCCAGAGCCTGAGCAGGGAGAAGAGAACATCACACCGCACACAGTGTGTCAGCACAGCTACAGAGCCCAGCTGGGTTGAGGGAGGAAGGAGGCAGAGAGGGCAGTGTAAGAATTCAATTCATGGCACGTCAGAGCCTGAGTAGAGAGGGAAGGCATCATAGCAAGACTGAATCTGGGTGGGATGCTAGAGCGCAAGCAGAAAGAGAAGGGTATGCACAGAGAGATCAGCCTGCTGTGAATGTCAACGCCTAAGCAGGGCGAGGAGCGCATCCGTGTGGGAGAAGATCAGCCTGGCCTCAGGAATTACATCTCAAGCAGGACAAGCAGCATGCCCACAACCTGGCATCGGGTGTCTATGCCTGGAGGAGGAGCACAACCACGTGGAAGAGATGGAGGTGTGCCCGCCCATTGCAATGTTAGAACCCAAGAATGAATGAAGAGGATATTTCCTCGTGGGGAATCCTGGTGCAGGTTTGCAGAGCCTTGAGCATTCTGAAAAAACAAGTACACACAACCCAGCATGAAAGGACCACTCCCATGCAGGGAGAGCGGTCCAGCGTGGGGTTCGGGGGCCCAAGCAGGGTAAGGAGAGTGTCTGAACGGGGGGCACCATGAGGATCTCAGAGCCCCGGAGTGAGGAGGGCATCTGTTTGGGGAAGCGTGTGGTAGTGGAGATGGGAGATTGGTTACATACAGAAAAATGCATCAAATTATTAATATGCTAAGTATAATAGAAACAGATTTGTCACTGTGAGAGGAGGAAGTTAGTTACAATAAGAAGAGGAAGAAAATTACAATGAACCTTGTGTGGTGGGATTAGAACTGGAGATACTGTGAACTCGGTGTTTTTGACAAAGAAGTAGAAAAAATAAATACAAATGTGAAGGTATATATGCTATACACGTTTGTATTTATACATAAATAAATATATATAGTGTATGTTCACACTTATGTATGTATGTAAATGCATATATTTATCCCCTAACTCTGTACTGAGATGATGTGTGAGAAGCATAATCTCAATAACAAAGAGCATAGCTGGTGCTGAGTGTTGGCTTCTAAACACAATTTTCCACTAAAAGGAGCAAGTGTTCCTTAAAGAGATACTGGATTCTAGGGCTAAGGCACAGAAAATACAAGCTGAAACTGGAATATCTGCTAGTGACAAAAAGCAAAAATGTGCTCAGAAAACAATGAGGCCATCACTGCCTTGCCTAAGGAGTAGCTATTCTTTTGTTTTTGTTATTAGAGAGTATTACTTCTCTAATAAACTTGCTTTCATTTAAAAACAAAACAAAACAGTGTTAAAAAGAAACCAACTTTGACTTGAAAGAGCGACGGTTGGCCAGGTGTGGTGGCTCGCGCCTGTAATCCCAGCACTTTGGGAGGGAGAGGTGGGTGGATCACGAGGTCAGGAGTTCGAGACCAGCCTGACCAATATGGTGAAACCCCATTTCTACTAAAAATACAAAAAAAAAAAAAAGTCAGGGGTGGAGGTGCATGCCTGTAATCCCAGCTACTCAGGAGGCTGAGGCAGGAGAATCACTTGAACCCTGAAGGTGGAGGTTGCAGTGAGCTGAGATCCCACCATTGCACTTCAGCCTGAGTGACACAGCTTGACTCCATCTCAAAAAAATAGAGCTACTATTAACTGTATCAGATACAATGTGAACAAGAAACTAAATGCACATAGTAACAGGTCAAACCACACTGAACAAAACAGACAACTATAAATTCATACTGATATTAAATAAAATTTCTAATAAATGTAACATTTGCATGGATTCAAGGTAACTGACAACAAAATACATAACAATCACAAAGGGGAAAACAGTAATTTACATTGGCCAAGCCTGATGCATACCACATTAATCAAATAATTAAACAGAACATTATATACAAAGAAACAAATCAGAATTGTGTGCCACACGATAGGATGCAGATGAGAAATGCACAACATAGTTTCTATGATTATTCCTGCCAGAAACAAATATCCTCAATCTCGAGATTACAAGGAAATATAGGACAAACTCAAACTGAGGAGTATTTTATGCTAGACTTAAAAGTGTCAACATGAGGAAAGTATGGGAAAGCCTGGAAGTATTTCCACACTTAGACACAAGCATTAATTGTAATGTGCGATTTAATACTGAATCAATTTTCCACAAAGTACATCATTAAGACTGTTGGTATAAGGTGTAAGGTCCAATGATTAAATGGAATCTGATGATTAAACGGAATAGGAATGTATCAATATTAATGCCCTGACTTTATGTTGATAAAATGGTTATTTTAAAAATGCCCTTGTTTGTCCTAAAGTACTTGAGAGTGATGAGCATAAGGGTAAGAAGTAAAGTGACAAATCTAAACTCGACATTCATTGGTCTTGCTTTTTCTTATTGGTAATTTCTATTCATAATCATAAGATTTGGAACACATGTTCATGTCTATTTTGCCATGATAACACTTCTTTTTTTATTTGTATAAATTTAAGAAGTAGTAGTGTGGTTTTTTAAATTTTTATTATAGATATATTGAATAGTAGTGAAGGCTGGACTCTTCTTTTTTTTATTAATTTTTTTTAAATTGTACTTTAGGTTCTGGGGTGCATGTGCAGATCACATAGGATTGTTGCATAGGTACACATATGTGTACCTATGTGTGGTTCGCTGCCTCCGTCCCCGTCACATATATCTGGCATTTCTCCCCATGTTATCCCTCCCCAGCCTCCCCACCCCCCGCTGTCTCTCCCCTACCCCCCCGCCCCAGAAACACACCCCAGTGTGTGATGCTCCCCTCCCTGTGTCCATGTGTTCTCATTGTTCAACACCTGCCTATGAGTGAGAACATGCGGTGTTTGATTTTCTGTTCTTGTGTCACTTTGCTGAGAATGATGGTTTCCAGGTTCATCCAGGCCTCTACCAAGGACACGAACTCATCGTTTTTTAATGGCTGCGTAGTATTTTATGGTGTATGTGTGCCACATATTTGGCTTTTCTTTAAAAAACATGATGGAGTTACATTCGGTGGAAACTCTGCTTCTCTCTGGTCTAGATTTCCTTGAAGCATCCATTCAAAATGAGGCCGTTTAAGTTGCATTGTTCACTTCAAATAGAGCATGTAGATACGGTTTTCCTAGGTAAGATATGCTTGGGGATTTTTCCGGGTTTATTTTGTGTTACAAAATACGGCTGCTCTAAAATCTTCTTTTGGAAGAGACTCAGGAGCCTACTCACCAGGGAAAAAAATAATAATAAATATTTCTGATCTCTCTCCTGGAACTTGTCATGAGATAATAGTATTGAGAAAGGAACTAAGGGGCATAGATATATTCACATAATTATAACAGATGACATGACAGTACAGCATTTATAAAATAAGAAAAAAACAAAGAATCTTTTTCATTACGTAGAATATAGGTCCACAAAACCCTAAGCATACAGATTTATATGCATATACTACATGATAACATAAATTGTTCTTTTAAATCCAGTTATCCATGGTTTTAGGAATAAAATATAATAAAATCTCCGAAAGAGAGAAATAAAAATATCAAGTGATCAAGAAATAATGTATTAATTGAGTCAATATAATAGAAAAAGTTGGAGAACCCAAAACATTAAGAAAAGAGAATACTTAGAAGAACATAGCAACAATTTTCAAATGTCTGAAGCAATTTCATGTAGAGGAAGGAAGAATTAGGACTAATACATGGAAATTATAAAAAGAGAAATTTCCATTTAGTTAAAAATAAAATCAAATACTTAAATATTCCAAAATAGAAGAGGTTGCCTAGGCAATTAATTAATCCACTGGAAGAGTCACAGCATAGATAATTATTTCATAAAAGTGGCATAAAAAGAGTTCAAGTAGCAAGCTGACCAAAGGAATCTGGGACATGTAAGGTCCATTTTAATCTAATAATTCTATAGTTGTTTGCACTTAAAATGATGAGACATAAAGTAATAACTCCAAGTTCATATATAAATTTGACTTCAGAAGATATATATTGTGCTTGATATTATTATACAAGCATGCTCTTTTTTTGCTGTGACCAAACTATATATCCCTTAAAATAGATCTGTAAACTCAGTAGAAATTATTTACTGGAGGGTAGACATTGACTGAAAAGCAGTAAGTTGGACTTTTGATATTTTGTGTTCAATAGTGACTTCACTGTGCAGTAATATTCATTTTCCTGCAGCTAGTCAATTTTGTTTTGCAGTAACATGGGCAAAAATAACTTCTTCAATACCTTTTTATTGTGGAAGACTGTGTTTGTTTCCTTAATCATCATTTAGAAAGTGACAGTCAAGGACAGGAGCGTTTGGGAAATCAGATCATGGAAAATTGTATTACAGCTTTAAATCATGCTACAGAGTTTAAAAGAGCAGGAAAGCAGGTGTCTTTATGTAAGTTGCATTTGAGAACTAATCTCTATGCTAAAATATTATTTATAGTGTGTATAATTTATCATTAGTATACCTAATAATGTTGAAATTATGTTAAGGTAAATGTCTATGTACCTAGAACAACAAATTACCATCAAAAATCAAATTTTTCCCTTCTTTTTATTTTTTTGAGTTGGAGTTTTGCTCTTGTTGCCCAGGCTGGAGTGCAGTGGCCAGATCTCAGCTCACTGCAACCTCAGCATCCTGAGTAGTTGGAACTACAGGCACTTGCCACCATGCCCAGCTAATTTTTGTATTTTTAGTGGAGACAGGGTTTCACCATGTTGGCCAGACTGGTCTCCAACACCTGACCTGAGGTGATCTGCCTGCCTCGGTCTCCCAAAGTGCTGGGATTACAGGCATGAGCCACTGCGCCTAGCCAAATTTTTCTATTCTTTTAACATTCTACTGACATCACACTTAGTATCTTGATATATAGAAATATAAATGACTGGATGACTTTCTCTCTTTTCATCTGAATATCTTGTTTGTGGTTTTAACATTTCTTTAGGCAGAACTGAAACATCATAATCTATCTTATCAGGCATAAATTTGGTGATAAATGAGGAAACGTCTTAGCAGCCAAGAGTTTGTGGTTGGTTGAAAACATAGTTTATGAATTTGGTAATTTAAAATACTTACACATATATGTGGTCAAAATGAAGACTCAAAAACCCACTGATAATGAAGTTGTAAGAAGGATGACAAGGAGGTAAATTTGATCCAAATTCAGATAATAATTTATGATAATGATGGTTTCATGACAGAAGGTGCCCACATAATAGAACCATCAGTAAGAAGCTGTCTATTCCCCACCATGTAAAAGCCATAGTAGGGGCGCATAGTTTCTGATAAACTGGACACTCCTCAGTGATAACAGCCAAGTGAGAAATGCAGCCTATTTTAACACAGAATGACTTCAAGACCTCATTGTTTATTAGGCCATTGACAGAGCACCAGGTTTACAGAAGGAAGAAGATGGATATTCTAAGCAGAAGCGATTACTCTGCCCACTTGATTTGAGACTCTTTATAGAGATGACTTTTGGGTAAATATTCACATGGAATATAAACAGTTTTCATTCTGGATTTATTCCAAAGTGCTCATCCCCATAACCTCTTCAAAAACTGGTACCCTAAATTATTAATTTCAAGGCTTCTACTGCCTGGCTAAAGAGTTTGCATTCTATATAAGAACTGATATAAGCCTTGATGTCTAACTTCATAGTTTATGCAATCCTGGTCCCATATATACTACATAATGCTGAAATGCTGAGAGACATGCTTAAACTTCCACTGGGTAGATACAATAGCAATTACTTCACGGTGGACATCTTAATGTACATAGGGACCTTGGTGTGCACGGTCACGCATTTGATCTTCATCAGAGTGCGGTAGATTAAGGTAAACTTTCCGCCAACATTCATCTATAAAAAGGATAAGCAGTCTTGAAATCACAGAGACCTCCTCAGGAATTCTCTTATCTGAGTTTACCATGGATTCAAAGTAGCACATGGATTTGCCTGATAACTCTAACGTCTAGTCAATCATGAGACTCAAGTGACCAAGCAGTGACCTGGCATTCTAAAGCATCTGGAAAGATTTATATTTCTCCAAGACCAAATTAAACCTGGGATCTTTGCTGATAAATAAGAGAAAGAGGTCTAAAATGGGCGCACAGTGAGTCCTGCACATGTCTCTCTCTTTTGGTACAGAAATAAAAGCTTTTTTTTCTTTTCTTTTTTTGAAAGAGGTTAATGCGAATGTACTAGACTACTGGGGTTTTCCTTATGTTGCAGATGTCTCTCGCTTTTCCTACGTACTTTATCTCCCAACTCCTGTTAGTAATGTCAAAACATACAAATTAAAGCTAACATTTATTGAACTTTTATTATGATTCAGTTATTCATTTAAATATCTTAGTACTTTAAATATATTAACCCATTGGATCCCTAAAATAGCTATGTGGTAGTCACTATTATTAACCACATATTATGGTTAAGGCAAATTAAATACAAAGATGCCCTGAGTTACAAAGCTGTTAAATAGAAGAGCTCAGTTTAGACCCATATATATTTTCTCATACATTCATATTTATTCCTTTCTTTCACTATGTTAAGTGTCTATGTGCAAAACAGTCCTTTGACTATCTTTCACTATATTTCCCTTTCTTTTTTCCTTTCCATGCAGTCCACCACATAAGACTTACAGACATATTTCTCTGCAAATATGATAGTTCATTCTTGTCTTGGCAAGCCCTGCATGGAACCCTACACAGACTTGCCTTTGCATTATTCACAGAAAGCTAATGACTATAAGAGGGTGTTTTCCTTTACCCTCCACTAATTTCATTTTAGCTTAACTACCTTAGATTCACTATGAAAAATGAGAAAATTAATTCCAAGGATATTGCCTATATAAGGAAAACACATATAAACTTTTTCTCAGGAAAAAAAAAGACATACTTACTTTCTCAATGTATTGGGAAGGTTGCAATAACTCACCAAATACCATTGAAAAATAAAGTATTCCCCTGAAAGCTTCCAGAAGGTAGCTTATGGTAAACCCAAACGATGGATGCTTATTTATACCTAGAATGTTCTTGAATTTTTCTTACTCCCTCTTTTCTGCCATTAGATATCCCCAACTCCATTCTCTGTATCACAAGATACAAGAGCCAGGTCAGAATTTTCAGCATGAACCACTCTCCATTGCTTCACCTTTCTCTAAATTAAACTGTCGACCTTCTGAATAGAGAGTGATTTTTTTCCCAAGTGGATTGTCAAGAAAACTCCTGTGATAGATCAGAGATTAGTGCTAGTGACAAGTTGATGATAATATAGTCCTTGTCCAGGAATGTCATGTTTAATGCCTGAGTGAGTCATAATAAATTGAGAATCTCCTTCCACCCTCCCCCCATCAACTGCCAAGTGTTCCTGTAGGCATAATCACTCACTCATGCATTGCTTAAGCAGTGACATGTAATTAAAATGGCATCATACAAATAGAATGAGAAAGTGTGAATTCCTATCACAGGATAACAATTTGTAAAATATTACAGTGCTCATCTTGTTTGGTTTGTTTTAAATTTTAATCAAGCTTGATAAAGGAAATGTTTATAAAAGAACTAAGCTATGCATGTTCAAAGATGAATATATACATATTTTTATAAGCAATTGTATATACTATTTGTATTCACTCAGCATTCAAATACAAAAACAAAACCATTTATTGAGCATTTACTGAGTACTAATCCCTACATATATACGATGGTCCTAAAAAATGTAGTAATGATTATCTTTAGATGGTGAGATTTCAGGTAATTTTAAATATATATTGAACTCTGAGTTTCTACAATTACTTTTTGCAGTTATTGAAAATCACCTATTGTTAAAAGTAGTCTTCAAAATATAAAAAGACACAGTTGTAGCATTTCCAATCTGTTAAAGACTCCAAAGGGACCAAAGATAAGTTAATATTTATCAAGGGGCAAAGGTAAGTTAACATTTATCTGTCATTTTATATTTTAACATGTGCCAAAAAGAAGGACTACAGTATGCATCTCCCTAAATGACAATGATGCAGAAGATAGGTTTCAGGCAGGGCTGAAATTCTGGTTTTTAATTTTAAAAAATGGTATAGTGGGAAAATAATCCAGGTGTCATCGCTGATTGCGAACTCTGAGACTTTAATTCTCACTGGAGTTTTAGTCACTTTGAAATGAGTGAAAATTGACCTTTCGTTCATGTATCTCCAATAAACACTCACTGTGCAAGTACTTAGGTAGTCAGTTTCCTGATTATTTGAAAGGAGCTAGCAAAATATATAAATCCCTGTGAAAGCAGGAAAGGGAAATTCATGAATATTCTGATGGTGTCTCCGACCCTATCAGGTAGTCCTATTGGCAAAGGTAGCACCTGCCTGAGACCTAAAGCAAAGGAATGTTTCCGATCTGCAGGAAGTGACTGTGTTTTCAGCTCTGCAGAGCTGTCTCAGTGAGCTTTTGTTGTTGTTAATCCTTTCTCGGTGTAAGTGACTGTGTATCTGTTGGATGTGAGTGTTCACATCTCTCCATCCATTTCATCACTATTGCATAGGGACAGCAACCCACAGAAGATGGAACCTTTAGTTTTTGCTTTGTTATCTGCATTTGTACCAAGAATCAAAAAAGTTCAAGTCTTTCAAATTATCTAACTTTATATAGAGATAGATAGAGATATATTTGTATAGTAGATGATTACTGATTGCCTCCTCAGACTCATTCCCCACATTCTTTTTAAAATAACCTTGATTTCTATTTTGGGAGGACAAATTTCCACCAAATCCTGCAGTGGCAGATGAGACATGTGCTAAGTCAACTGAATATTCCCTTCCTCTGGCCAGCTTAATTGGGTCAAGGATAAGCATGAGATTGAATCCTATTCTCTCAAATGAAAATTTATGATGTTGTCTGGAAATACTGAAGAAAAAATATATATAATAAGAAGTCAAATATTCCAGGAACATTTAGGTGTTTAAGACCATGAAAAAGTCCTGACTTGGTATAAAGAAGAGTGACACAATTTTGTAAAAAGAGAGAGAGAGAAAAGATACAATATGGAAGAAAACGGGTTCCACTGTAAATAACTAAGTAGCTGAATGTTCTTTTCCTTGAAACAAAAACAGCTAAATTTTACATAAATTAAAAATCTTATGTAAGAAAACTCAAAATATCCAATAATCTTCATATAAAAGTGAAAATTTAAATCTAAATCAGTACTAGATGGACATTCTTGAATCAACGCTAGATAATATTTGACAAGGTGTGCTTGCTCTCTTCATGAATATTATGACCTTGCTCTTAACTATTAAATTTTTAGTTTTTGGCATATGGAAAGATATGTAATGTGTTAGAAGACCTATCATTGCCCCATTTCTCATTCACTTCATCTCTATCTTTGAGATAGCACAACTGCTTTTAGACATATTATAAGTTCTTATTTGGATAGAAGCTAGTGTTGCATTTTAAAACCTAACATCAGAAAAAGTTTTGACTTTGTTTAAATCTGAAACAACTTTTCTGTTTGCCTATACATTTGCATATGTCTTTTAGGGTATAAAAAGCAGGTCAATTGGCGCATACCTGTAATTCTAGCACTTTGGGCGGCCAAGGCAGGCGGATCATGAGGTCAAGAGATAAGAGACCATCCTGGCCAACGTGATGAAATCTCATCTCTACTAAAAATACAAAAATTAGCTCGACATGGTGGGGCGCACTGGTAGTCCCAGCCACTTGGGTGGCTGAGGCAGGAGAATAGCTTGAACCCAGGAGGTGGAGGTTGCAGTGAGCCAACACCCTGTCCCTGCACTTCAGCCTGGGTGACAGAGCAAGACTCCGTCTCAAAAAAAAAAACGTTTCCTCCTTTCTGTAACTCCTCCTCACCTCCTACAGCCAGCAGAGAAAATGATTCCTTTGTCTTGTTCCCTATGGCAATTGTTGAGTACTTAATACAGTATATTCTATTTGTCTATGTGACTGTCTATGCTGTAATGCAAGCTGTCCGACGGTAGGAATGATGTCATATTTATCTAAATATTTCCAGGACATGGTATTGTTCCTGACACATAGTAAGCACTCAATAACTACTTGCTGTGTTCTGTTAAGAGTAAATCTACACAGTAAGGCCTGATATATCTGTTTTGGTCTGGTACATACAGTGAAGAAATTACCATGGCAACTCTTCCATTTCACATTACAAGCATAGTCTTTATGTTGTGCAAACACAGCCCTAAGCTTAAATTTATTATAATGTTTCAAAGAAAGAAAAAGACAAAAACTGTGACAGGTGAAGGGAAGTTAGACTTTTACTTTTTTCTAAGAGATTCTATATAAAATTTATAAACAATGAGATTCTTCATTTGAACATCTGAAGGAACTGTTATAATAAATTCATTATTTTTCCTAATTGTTGGTCTCTTTCATGTACTATTTCTTGTAAGAAAATTGATAGAAAATAATTAACATGTTTATTTTTATTCTGAAGCTCACTAGGAATACAAGAAAGAACAAAGATTTGGGGAAAATTGCTTCCCTTGGTTATGTCCCACAGTAGGGTATTGTTTACATGGCATTACAGTATCATTTAAGAATTCTATTATCACGGTTTTCTCAGGCTGGTAACAATTCTAAATTGTTACTGTAGTATGCAAAATATTGATGTTTCCTTTTATACTGTATACTATTTAACTCAAAAGGAAAAGATTATCTGGCTCTCAGGAGAGATAATGAGGATATATAAATAATTGGTTTAATTTTCAAGTTTTTCAGTATTAATATGGCCTTCTTCAAACCAGCATCTTAAATTAATTCACTCTTTCAATAGTGAAAATCACAGTAGCAATTGTTTTGCTCCTTGTGTCTCCAGCAAAATGTAAGGATTAATATGCATGAAGGCATACAGAGAGAAAAGTAGTAATTCAAAGACATCGATGTGGTGGCTAGTCCCAAAAGTGACTCCTTTTAAAATCACACCTCTTGGTATTCAGACTCTACCACACTGAAAATGGGCTACCCCTGTGTGTCCATAATGTGAAAGTGGAAGTCACACAGTGTGACTTAGAAAGTCATAAGAAGCTTTAAAGCTTCTCCTTTGGTCTCTCAGAAGGATTTCACAGGAGAAGGTCAGGGTCCTATAAGAAGTCCCACCTCTCTGACAGGTTCAGCCATGAGGAGAGACTGAGTGGAGAGAGAGTTGCCAGGACTTGACTCCCCAGTCACTGTGGAACAGACACATGGGGCTCTTGCTGGTTCTCTACCCAAATTCATGACTCCCCAAATTGTGAGTATAATAAAGTTGTCATTGCTTCAGGCCACTAGGATATAAGATGTTTAAATAAAACAAAACCGAACAAGACAATCAAACAGACAAAAGAAACAGGTATCAATATTAAGTATAATCAAGATATTATTTTAGTGCCAATGATTTTTCTCGAGTATAGCATTCACTAATTATATCCTTCTAGTCATTTATAAAGGAAGCTAATTTCTCAAAAGTACGACACATGTGTCAGATCTGTTGACTCACCTAAACAGGAAATGAGGCTTCTAGGACACCTGAGGTATAACAGATGGGCTGTCAGATCCAATCCAGCCCTGTTCTTGCCTGCATAACAGGACTAGTGACCCCTGAAACTCAGCTTGTTGCAACAGGATTCAGTTATGTGTTCAACGTTTCCCATTACTCTAGGAAATAAAGCAATTAATTAAGAAGAAACAAGATGATTTGGCGAATCATCTATAGATATGTATGAATACACTCATAAACATCCTAAACATCTATACTCTGAATATTTCTAAATCCACCGTATTGTAATATTAAAATATAGCAATAATATTAATAGCTAGTCTATACCACCTATATTATAGGAGAAACAGTACTCCATCCTTCTATACAAAAAGAAAGAAAGAAAGAAACAAAAAGAAAGAAAGAAAGAAAAAGAAAGAGAAAGGAAGGAAGGAAAGAAGGAAGGAAGGAAGGAAGGAAAAATGAAGAAAAAAAAGAAAATTTGATTAGACTTTTTATTGACCTCCTTATTTTCTCTGTAACTATGTTGAAAGTATTTAAAATGTCAGTTATCTCTGTGTATGTAAGTAGCCATTTCCCTATGCATGTGTTCAGTTAGTATCATAAGTTCTAACATCCTAGCACCTCATTAAAAATAAATATTTCATGTATCTTCTAGGTTTTTCCAATATCTAATGGTAAATTTTTAAAAATTCAATGATTAACAGGATATTTCACATTCCAACTACATTTCAGCATTAATAAATACATATTCAATGCATATATTTCATATTCTAACTATATTTAAGCAATAACAAATACATATTTAATGCTTAAATATATATCGAATGTGAAATATCTTGTTAAGCATTAGTGCAACAATTACTTATTAACAACCTGGCGTTTGCCATGCTCTGTGCTAGGAACTAAGAATACAGCCATTACTGAAACAATGTTCTTGTCCTAATGGAGCTTAGAGCCTAGTTTAAGAGTCAGATATTGCCCATCTTCCATGAAAAAAGGCTACAAAGTTAAGAGAAAAACAGAAAACAAAGCTCTGTAATATGTAGGTCAAGGAATGATTCCTGTAGGAATGACCTGCCTGAGTTCCGAAGGATAACTAAGCTGTCTGAGACCAAAGCAGGTGGGGAAGTGACTAGCATCGTAGGCCAGGAAAGTGTATGTAAAAAGCCAGTACACAGAGGACAGCACGAACCACTTAAGAAACTGGAGGAGGCCCAGGCTGACACGTGGAGGACACAGCAGAACAGAGAAAGGTCTGTAGAAGTGATCAGGGCCAGATCTTGCAGGGTCTGGTAGAACCTATTAAGGGATTTACTTTCGTTCTGTAAGAAATGTGAGGCATTATAGCATTTTAGGAAGATAAATAACATGACAAAATTTGGAATTCAAAATGCAGTGTTATTGGCCATGTTGTGAAAAATTAATGGTAAATAAGTATATAATTTAGGAGGTTACCACAATAGCTCATGTGATAAGTGGTAGCTTCTAACATGTGTCAATGGAAGACATGGAAATAAACTGAGATAGGGCTGAGCACAGTCTTTTCCTTGAAGTTCTCTCTTCCTTTGAGTTTTATGTCCTTCTCCTTAGTTTACTCCGTTTTCTTGGCCACACTTTGCCAGTGCACCTTCTGGCTCAGCCTCTTTTACCTAGCCTTTGGATGTCAAGGCACTCAAGGCCTCCTTCTCGTCTCGTTCTATATTCTCCTGCTAGTATAGCAGTCGTCTATACTATAGCTTCAGTCACCACCAATACAATGGCTTCCAAATATTTATGCCCACTTTTGACCACTCCTCTGAGTTTGGGACTTATATATTGAATTACCGATTTTATATCTCTAGTTGGATGATGCAAAGACACCACAAATACAAAATGGCAGTTTACCAAATTATTCTCACATCAAACCTAGTCTTCCACCTGAGTTCTTTATTCTAACCAAGAGAATTTTATGTTTATAGTTGCTCAAACTCAAATCCTTTTATACCTTTTTATTCTACTTTTCATGCCCAGTTTAGCACAGAAAGTAGATAATTCTACCTCAATATTACAGTTGAGAAAACTGTGATTCACAGAAATTAAGCAACTTGATCATAGGGTACAACTAGACTGCATCAGAATTGTCTCTTTGATGCCTGAATCAGCGTACTTTCCGCTACACTATCTGAGATGTTCGGGAGTTTCCCAATTATCCCTTTCCTAACCGGTCAGCAGATGCCCACCCTATGCCAGATTTTCCCCTTATATATCACTTTGCCTGTGCTATAAACTCTTTTTATCATTCATCCTGAAAATCTAAAGAGTTGTTGGGTTTGGTCATTACATCAGCTCCCATCCAAAGCTAGGATAATTTTGAAAGCAGTCATGAGCATTGCTCTGACTCACTCTGTGCATAATAACCCTGAAATGCATTGCCAGCGGTCATGTTTGAATCTCTTCCCTTGATTTATTGTGAACCACAACATCAGGTCTAAGTTGCTATTCATATTATGAATAAGACCGTCCTTGCCGAAAACATTCGCTAAACCCCCTTCCCAAGCAACTGCATTTTGCCTGAATACACAGTTTCTTTACAGTTCTTGGTGAGATTCCAAAGGTAAAACTAGATTGTTTTTTTTGTAACAAAAACTTGGGTCCAATGAAGCCAGCCTCTACAGGGCTACACAGACAGACATGTATAGATAGACAGCAGGACTGGGGATGTCAAAGGTCATTGCTGAGGAAGAAAAGAATCCTCTCTGATTCATACAGTTGTTTGGCCAGACAAGTTTGTATTCAAAAATCAAATAAATGAATTTGGAGCACTTGGAAGGAAGCCTTTGAATGCTATACAGCTAATTTCCCAAGATAATAGCAGGCATTGTATCATGTTTGCTTGGTCTTTAACATACAAAAAAAAAAAGAGTCTCTTTATTTTTAGGTTTTTTATAGAAAAGATGGTTAAATGAAAATGACTGCCTTGTTTTGCTGAAAGGAAAAAAAGGATACAGGTTTTTAATTTTCTTTCATGAATTGAAAACTATTTCAAAATGTGGAATACTTCAAAGTATAATAGAAAGGAAATGAACAGAGGACTTAAACTGCTATCTCTTTTTGTTTTGACAAATCCACAATAGAACATGGCATTCAGTGTATTTTACAATGGTGAAACAGAAGAATACAGTAGTAATGGACAGCGCTTAACGCAGTCTGTGTCATTTTTCAAGACAGAAATGTCCTGTAGAATGAGTTTAAAGAAATGAAATTTTGTAAAAAGGAAATGGAAGGAAAAAATTGGGCATAAACTATGACCCTTTCACGTTTTTGTAGCTGTAAGGCAGACAGAAGAAAAAGAAAAGAAGAAAAAAATAAATAAGCCTATAGCAAATTGGTTGGCAAGCTACCTGTTTAAAGAGAGAAAATATTTGAGCAAGAGCTATATTGGCAATTATCTGGATGGCGGTTACTTGGAACAAGGTGTCAAAATGAACAAAAGAGAAAAGACTAAAGGCTAATAAATAAGGTTGGAAAACTAAAGAAAAGAAAGAGAATACATTTTAGGAATGTTGACTTTTAAGTGGCTCTTCTAAGCCTTTACTACATATAACCTAAATCTCAAAACTCTCAGGTATTAGTTTTAAATCCCTGTGTTTTTGAGCCTTCATTAGAAATGAAAATCCGTTTTTCACCATTCAGCAATTCCATGAGCTCAATCTGCTTCTTTCTATGACTCCTCAGGGTTCTTTCCTTATGGACGGTTAAGCTACAAATGTTCGATTGATAAAAATAAAATACTGGGCTGGGAGATTGTGTATGTGCCTCTCACTCTCAAATGATCTCCCTATGACTATCTGAACTTGGCTAATCAGAGACTTATCTGAATGTGTTTGAAAATAAAATTCCTACCCACAAAGTTTCAGCTCATGTGACACCCATGCCTCCAAACACCCAACTGACAAACGTTTCTTTAAGGATGTTAAAATTCTATTGGGAGACATCTGTGTTGTGAAAACACGGGCCAGTACTTACATACAAAAAGGCACAAGGTGCTAGGTATGGGATTGGGCAGGGAAACCTAGAAGCTGGAAAGAAACCAAAGGGTAAAAAAATCTGCCTAGACCAGTGCTGTCAGCTAGTGGGCCAGTCCATTCATGATCCTTCTTTTCTGTATATCCTCACGTGTTCTACATCTGTCTTCAGCTAAGGATCCCACAGGTGACAAAGTACGATGATTGGGTTTTTATTTTATACATATAATATATATATGTACATGCACACACACATATGTATATATTTTGTACATATATACATACACATATATATGTGTATATGGTAAAATATATATATCATATTTATGGTAATGAATATGTCTGGTACAGCATACATACCATCTCTATGTATATATACCTATATATATATGAATATAGGTGTATATATACGTATATATATACAGATATATACGTATATATACATATATATAACCTTTTGATGAACATTTATCATTTTGTCATTTTGCCACTCTAAAACATCTCTTCTAAAATACATCTGGATACTGAAGTACACTTAAATAACAAAGTCTATCCGACGGTAGAAAATTAAAATGGGCCACTCACTCACGACGGCATCGTAACGGACCACTCACTCACGGCGGCATCGTAACGGACCACTCACTCACGGCGGCATCGTAACGGACCACTCACTCACGACAGCATCGTAACGGACCACTCACTCACGACCGCATCGTAACGGACCACTCACTCACGACGGCATCGTAACGGACCACTCACTCACGGCGGCATCGTAACGGACCACTCACTCACGACGGCATCGTAACGGACCACTCACTCAAGGCCGCATCGTAACAGACCACTCACTCACGACAGTATCGTAACGGACCACTTACTCACGACAGCATTATAATGGACTACCTACTCTTACTACTTGCAGAAAACGTCTTTTGTTGTCCTATCTTCCTATCAACTAATAAATTATCTGCTGCTTCCTTTCATTTGGCAATTGATCATAATTGCAGTTATAGAAAAGAACAATTTCCTAAGAAACAAAAGCCACTTCAGCCATCATTTTGAAATGAGGATTGGACTGGTGGTCAAAGAAGCGTATCAGTAAAGGCTCACAAATCTTCCTATCAGAAACCATAGCAGCAAACGTGTAATGATAAAATGGCATTTAATTTCAGCTAAAATAATCATGAACAGTGTCATTCTTCATAATGTGGAAAACATAAGTAAAAATTCCCTAAAATAAGTTGATTTTATTTTCTGTTCCTCTAACTCATTACAAAACTTCTATTGGCCCTTTCCTGTTTTGGATAGTTTTTGCCAAAAGAATGAAAATGATGGCATTGAGTGACTTGCTTATTCAGCAACTCAAAATATCAAAAATAACCTGACTAATTCATAGGGTTCCTAACTCTTTCATGTACTTCTTGGCCAATTTCTCCTTTAATCCGGTATTCACTAATTAAACATGTATTCTCACAGCAGCCAAGCTCTTATTCTGCCATAACCTAAATGCTCTTGAAAGCTCCCCCAAGAGCTCTGAATTTAAAAAAAAAAAAAAAGCTCTATTAATTTTACTTAGAATAGCTAACATGTCAGAGAAATTTGTGCCTTGACAAAAGTACTTTTTCAAGATTTAATTTTGACCCCAAAAATTGACAGTTGTTTGATTTTTCCTAGAGCCTTAGGAAGGATCCTCACTTTGTGTGTCAGGACACACAAAGTGTGTTAGTTGTAAACTAACTTTACAAGATATACGGTGACATTCAGGTTCCTGGTGAATCCAGAACTTAATACCAGGGACACCACTGAAAACCAGTGTTGGAAGCTGAACTGACTCGTCACTTCTGGTCGCCACTATTCACTGTTGGATTTACGGCTCCCGTAACACATGAGAAGAACCAAGGCGATTCTGAGCCAGCACTCCAATGACATCACACAGATGGCATCTCTTCCATCATACTCAAGCATCAAGCACAGCACACGATGGAGAGAAATTTAACAATATTTATTTGCTTATTCTCTCATGAATTTTTCTCCTATTTTTATTTTATTTATAGCACCAGTTTGGCAAAAGGCAATAATCATTAGGGATAAGTAGAAGGGTGAGTGGGATTTTTTTTTTAGGTCAAACACTTCCAGCAGAATTTTTTTTTCAGTTTCATGCTGAATATTTTCTTCCATTTGGAAGATGGAGACAGACATTAAAATTAATATTTTGTGAGCGCATATGAGTTTCTGCCTAGGTTTTACATTTTAAAAACGAGCAGAAAATGGAAACAAACTGAAAATCGTGTGTGTGTGTGTGTGTAGTTTAGGGAAATTATTGCCCATGGAAGACCCAAAAAAAAGCAGGACCCCAAAATAAGAACATGAAGAGTATATCTAAAAACACTTCAAAAAATACGGTTCCATTTATATCAATAAAATATTTTCCATCCCTCTCTTGTTCTGTTCTTTGACCTTCGCCCTTCCAGCTGCAATCCTGTTGCTTATCTGCGGTTTTTCACATTTCCTGCGATAACATGTGACATGCTGGGCGTGGTGGCTCAAGCCTGAAAATGCAGCACTTTGGGAGGCCGAGGTGGGTTATCTGAGGTCAGGAGTTCGAGACCAGCCTAGCCCACGTGGTGAAACCCCATCTCTACTAAAATTACCAAAATTAGCCGGGTGTGGTGGCAGGCATCTGTAATCCCAGCTACTTGGAAGGCTGAGGCAGGAGAATCACTTGAACCTGGGAGGCAGAGGTTGCAGTGAGCCAGGATCATGCCACTGCACTCCAGCTGGGGCAACGAGAGTGAAAATACATCTCAAAAAAACAAAACAAACAAAGTGACAAAAAAAGTAAGATCCTGTCCTTCCCAGGTGTGCAAGTAGATTGTACTAGCATCACACCATTATTGCAGTAATCATGGGAAATGCTGAATAGATACATAGGTTTGAATAGACATTCATACTCCAATTCATACTCAAAAACCTCTGCAAATGTGGAAGTTGAAGTGTACCGATGTTTAAATTGGTTTGAGTTACAGCAGAAATGGAGCTTGAGACAGGATTCAACGCAAGCAGTTTTTCAGGAGATTATTCCAGGAAACACCTGTAAAGAAGTAGAAAAGTGACAAAGAGAAAAGGAGAGAACCAACGTAGTATGTGTTTCCCTGAAACTCATTGCTATGGACAACGGGAAGCTAATCTTGCTGGAAAACAAGGGGAGATATTTTAGAACACAGACTTCAGACTGATCCAATTACAGAGCTAAGGAGCTGGTGAATTTAAGCACCAACTACTGTCAGTAATTGTTTGATTGCTGCTGCCAGCGGAAATCATTTCTTGGCATTTCTGGCTCAGGCAAAAACTGAACCCACATCCACAGAGGACCCTCAGGCACAGAGATGTATAAACTAGCAGCTGGAAATTAAGGCAGAGTGCAAGAAATGGTACAGTTGTGAGGAAGATGAGCAAGGCAGCAATCTCTTCTGCCAGGGAAGCCGTGGTGTACTGAAGCCACCTTGCTCTTAGTCTCGAGAGCTGGTTGTGTCCATCTCTCCCCAAGTCTCCATTCAGTGACACTACATGGTAGCTAGATGTCAGCTGCCATGGAAGGATTTACAACATGGAAATCAGCAAACACAACAAATCAATCTTTTTTTCTTTGAGAGCTAGCCATTAAACATTTACCAGCACACCACTGCGTAGAATAATATTTATTAAATACTACAAGAGATTTTTAAAAATCATGTTAGATTTTTTCTGGTAAGTTACCTCATTCATACTACACTGCAGGGAAATAAAGTTATAAAAACATTCGTTCCAATGAGCTTCCCAAATTGTTTGGTGTTTTCTTTCCAAACCATCTCTGAACTTGTATAATTAAATAAGCAATGACTAAAACAACTGCAAAAATGAGGAACTGGATAATCTTGCTCTGGATGAAACACTCTGCTAAATGCAGGGTATGAGGGCAGTGGAAGAGGAGTGAGAAGTGGCCAAGAATAAAGGAGGAAGAAGAAGGAGGTAAGGCAGATAGCCTGCCTTCCAAGAGCCTGTAAGCCAGATGAGAAGGAAATTGATCAAGTAATACTTTGCATTTCTAAATTATTCCTGGGCTCTTTCAGAAGTTCATAACCAATCACCATGGAACTATATAATGCCAAAATGGATAATGTAAACAGACAATAATATTGATAAATCAATTAAAAAATAATTGAACCAGTCTGCATTCTTTTTTTATTTTCATCAGGATAATAACTCCAAAACTTCTCTCTCACTTTAAAAGATCAAAAATGGCCAAAATTCACCACTGAATATTTTTCTCAGCTCCAGCTAGGTGTATGTTGTAGTTTCCTAATAGATATTCTTACCGTAATTATCATTCTATCTACGCACTCGTCATCTGTTTAACCAGCAAAAGCAACTACATTGTGCGTTACATCCCATGTCTCACTATATTAACTTTCTGCACAAAATAAACCTCTCTATGCCAGATTTCCTTTTTCAGTTTGAAACAAATCTTTACAATCATTATACCAACAACTTTAACACTCAATATCAATTAGGCAAAAACTAGTGTGATATTAAATTCTAAAATAATCAGTGAATGAAAATCATTGCTAGAATCTGAGCAGTTTCTAGAGTAGCTTCAATAAATGTAAATAATTTTAAAACCTGTAGGGCACTTTCAAAATGTTATCTGAATTATCTCTTTACAAGTTACTGTGTACTGTCTTCAAAAGTGTTCAAATTGTAAGATCATATTGCATTTAATATATTTTTTTTTAAAAAAAAGAAAATTTAAAGTTACTTTCAAAGTGATACCTGGACAAAAGTTCAAAGAAAAAACCCACGAAAGTTTAGCTCTGAATTTTAGGTTTGGCAGAAACTGACGTGGCAGTCTCTACAAATTCTGAAAGCAGAAAGAGAGTGAGTAGCAGCAGAAGAGGGGCTGATGACAACAGCAGAGCTTAGCCATGTTCCTAAAGGCAAACCAAGGGGGTAGAATTCTGTGACTGATTCTTGAGCAGAGACAAGACACTGTCCTTCCCTTAAGAGAAATTCTTAGCCTAGAATAGTGATAGCTTCATATTTTATTATCCTCAAGACTTAACTCATCCCAGAAAACCTATAATGATCTCAATTATTCATTTCACATTGCCCCAGGAGGTATCAAACACTGGGCAAAAAAGACCCACTTGTTGATAAAAAAAATAATTCCCACTCTCAGTCAGCTAAATAGGTGCTTATTTTGCATGAGATGTCATTAAATACATTCAGTTTGCCACAATTTGTTGCATGTAAATTGTCTGGGGGAAGACATTTCACAGCTTTTGTTGAGGTGAATTCAATCTCAAGCACTGTGCTCAATGCTGAAGAGGAGCAAAAAACTGAGTAAGAATCAATTTAAGATTACAAACTACTTTTGTTTTTGTTTTCATGTTGTATGTGTATGAAGAAGAGGAGACATCCATAAGAACTACTAAGATCACCAATAGGGTCTCAGAGTTTAACGAAAACTGAAGATACGAGATAATGTCTATTAAATCATTTTTGAAAGTTTAGACTGTAACAGATTAATGTTCTTTAGGTTGTATCTTGTTGAGATATCATCAGTTTACTTCAGAAAATGCTTAAAATATTTTTCTTCATTTCAAATTTTATTTCTTAGTGTTTGCAATGTAATTATGAGAGACCACATAAGTTTTGGCATTTTTTCACATAATGTCAAACAACTTGACTGGTCTGCTAATTAAAAAACAAATTCTCGGTTAACAGTTGCTTCATTCTTCCAGATGAACTTAGTGGCGGGAGGGTACTAAAAGCTCCTTGGCAATATGGAGAAACTAATTAAAATCTGATTCGTATTCAGATTTTCTTCATGCTTAATGGCTCTCTTTTCATATTTCACTCTGTAGTAACATTTAAATTCATTTATAATTACAAGTTTTCTTCTAAACTTTGATTGCTTATTTTTGGTCAGCTTTACCAATCTCTTCTTTTTCCACTTAATTATGATTGTTATATAATGGTTCAAATATCATCATCTTAAAGGAGAGGAAAAAAAATAAAGGCACAGCAAAAAGGAAGAGAGAGATTAAGAAGCGATGAAGGAGAAAAATAATGCACATAAGAATCAAAGAATTTTTAAATGAGAAATAGATGTATATGGACATGAAGAAAAGGGTGAAGGAAGACCCAAGTAATCAGAGCCAGAAACATCAAGACAGCAGAGCCTTCCTAGGAAATAACCCCTCCTGTACCGTTAGCATTTTACTGTTGATGATATTTTACATTTTGAGACACATTTACAACAATGGAAACTAGATAATATAGCCCTGTCTGGCTATTCTCTTATCTTTTCCAGTTCGGAGCCTTTTACTTGGGGAGTTCATCTTCACAGAGTGTTTGGCCTTCACCTGTTGGTATAATATCTCCAATTCTGTCTACCACCTAAATGTCATTCTACATTTCCATAACCAAAACAAAAGTATTTAGTTAATGTTCTACAATGTCATTCCAAAGCCCATTTTCCCCATATTTAGCAAATAAGCATAGTTTTCCAGAATCATGGATGTAACAAATCTCATGCAATATGCACAAAATATAGTGTTCAAATTAAATAATATGAAATTCATTTGTATATATTAAATATCTCTTTATATATTGAAATAATTTTCACTTTTTTCTAGGATTTTTTTTTACACAAGTGTATGTGGTGGCCATGAAAATAGGCCACCTCTAATCTGCTTTAGAGAAAATAATTGACAGCCTCAGCTGGGGTGTGAGGAATCCATTGCAACTGTACTGAGACCCTGCTTTCCATAGATGCTACCAGCAAATTCCTGGGGTGCTAAACAGATCCATTCCTAAGAGAGGTAGGGCTCTTCTGTCAGCGGACTTTAACTCTAGGATTTCCCATGGGCCTGGTTAAAATTTTTTAGAAACGTACTGCACTCCGAGACTCTTTCTACACAACCCTTTCCTCTTTCCTTCAAAGAAGTCAGACCTTTATGACTGGTCTGATGGTTTGACCCACCACCCAGCATTCACCACATCCTGCGGCTACATTCTTATTTTGTTTCATAGGCATTCTCTCCAAATAAATCCCTAGATGTGTTATCCCATCTTAGCATCTGCTTCTTGGAGAACCCAAATTGGCACTAATGCTACTGAGAGTGGTCTGAGAAAACAGACAAATTTTGCTTATTACCTACATTTTAGTGGGTTTAGAACTAGTTCATTCACTGAACAGTGGACAAAGATGATAGATAGATGGAGCATAGCTAGTCTCTGGCACAAGTCAACAGCTAAAGCTTTCACTCATGGTTTCCTGGGAAAATGTCCCAGTGGAGGGGAATGCCATTGCAGATCCAATGATCCTGGCTTTTGGAATACATGGGAAAATCATGCATACGATGAGAGTGGAACTGACTGACTATGGCTAATTTGTATTAATCACTTAGAGATAATGAAAAACTGAGGACCACCAACAGGCAGTAAATGGATAAACATGCCATAGGTAAGCAGGAGACTGAAGACCTAAAAGAGTCACAGAGCTCTAGAGATGTCTGCATCTCAGCGAGGGCAGATCTGTTTTTTCTGAGATCAGGACCTTGGTTATGAGGATGTGGGATTCTGAGACACTGGACAACAACATCTGGATATGTGCCCCTGAAGATATTGACTAAGCAGATGTCTCCCAAATCCTCAGAACTGAGATAGGTTGCTGACCCTTTCATAATGAGAACTATCATTTTCTCTACTTTGGAAAGACATTTCAGAGGCATCTCCCCAACAAGGCAACACTTTTCCTACTCAGGAATCTCCCCTCAGTCATTCTTAAGGCAATTATAAATACTATGGTGAGAGAAAAACAAGCATCATTAATAACTTCAGTGTGGAAAAAAAAAAACAAAAAAGTTCAGTGTGACCTTTTTTTTTCAGTTATTAATGATGCATCTCTCTGTGAACCAGCCCTGGTGGAAGGAGAAATCATAGAATTGGCATCATTGTCATCCAGGAAATGACACAGCTGGGACACGGGGCTAACCGCAAGAAGCCAGGATATCCTGATTAGTACAATGACTGGCAAGGCAAGAGAAGCGTCCAAGGGTGATTGACCCCCACAGAAAGTTGTGGAGATGGCTAATAGATCACAGTGGCATTCCTCAAAACAGCATGGTACTGGTACCAAAACAGAGATATAGACCAATGGAACAGAATAGAGGCCTCAGAGGTAACACTACACATCTACATCCAACAAATCTTTAACAAACCTGATAAAAACAAGCAATGCAGAAAGGATTCCCTATTTAATAAATGGTGTTGGGAAAACTGTCTAGGCATATGCGGAAAGCTGAAACTGGACCCCTTCCTTACACCTTACACTAAAATTAACTCCAGATGGATTAAAGATTTAAACATTACACCTAGCACCACAAAAATCTTAGAAGCAAACCTAGCTAGTACCATTCAGGACATAGGCATAGGCAAGGACTTCATGACTAAAACACTAAAAGCAATGGTAACAAAAGTCAAAATAGACAAATGACCTTAATACCTTCTGCATAGCAAAAAAAAACTATCATTAGAGTAAACTGGCAACCAACAGAATGGGAAAAAATTTTTGCAACCTACCCATCTGACAAAGGGCTAAATATCCAGAATCTACAAAGAACTTAAACAAATTTACAAGAAAAAAACACACAACCCCATCAAATTGGGCAAAGGATATGAACAGACACCTCTCAAAAGAAGACATTTATGCAGCCAACAAACATATGAGAAAAAGTTCATCAACACTGGTCATTAGAGAAATGCAGATCAAAATTACATTGAGATGCTATCTCACGCCAGTTAGAATGGTGATTATTAAAAAATCAGGAGACAACATATGCTGGAGAGAATGTGGAGAAAGAGGAACACTTTTACACTGTTGGTGGGAGTGTACATTAGTTCAACCATTGTGGAAGACAGTATGGCGATTCCTCAAGGACCTAGAAATAGAAATTCCATTTGACCCAGCAATCCCATTACTGGGTACATACCCAAAGGTTTATAAATCATTCAACTATAAAGACACATGCACACATATGTTTACTGTGGCACTGTTCACAACAGCAAAGACTTGGAACCAAGCCAAATGCCCGTCAGTGATAGACTGGATAAAGAAAATGTGGCACATATACACCATGGAATACTATGCAGCCATAAAAAAGGATGAGTTCATGTCCTTTGCAGGGACATGGATAAAGCTGGAAACCATAATTCTCAGTAAACTGACACAAGAACAGAAAACCAAACAGCGCATTTTCTCACTCATAAGTGGGTGTTAAACAATGAGAACACATGGACACAGGGAGGGTAACATCACACACAGGGGACTGTCAGGGGGTAGGGAAGCTAGGAGAGGGTTAGCAGGGGTGGAGGGATTGGGGATTGGGGAGGGCTAACATTAGGAGGAATACCTAATGTAGATGACAGAGGGATGGATGCAGCAAACCACCATGGCATGTATATACCTATATAACAAACTAGCACATTCTACACATGTACCCCAAAACTTAAAGAATAATAAGAAAAAAGAAAAGAAAAGAAAGCCAAAAGGAGAAATGAAATATTCTTTACAAGCAGAACAATGAGTCTTGCACCTGGACACCCATCTTGTGTGGAAAAAGAAGGGACTCAGATGAGCATATATAGAGATTCTTGGGCAATGACCAATTGTGTCACCATCTAATTAGAGGTCTGAAAGAGAAAAGGCTAGAGACAAGAAAGTAGGAGTCAAGTGTGTGGACAGACAAGCGGAAAGCCATGAAAAGGGTTAAGATATTTGCACCACAGGTCAATATCCACTAAGAAATTTATTCACCATAGAAGAGGCACTAAACAAGCAAGCAGACAAAATTGCTGGGCAAACTGATATTGTCCAGCCCTTCCACATCAGTTACTCCATGACAGACATGATCACACTTGACAGGATACACATAGGTCTGTCATTGTGGACTCCCTCCTGTCAGAGCCACTGTAGCGACTTCTAACTCTGAATATTCTATCTGCTAACTATGGAGACCAATGCCTTGCCCTCAATAGGGTACTACTTAAATTTTATCAAAATTAAAAGTTGTTTCCTTGTGAAAGGTATTATTAAGATTTCCACAGACTAAGAGAAAATATTCTCTATATATCTGACAAAGGACTTGGATCCAGAATAATACTAAAAAATTATTTTGAGGTTAAATATGCATTTATTTTTAAAAATAACATTAAATCATGTACTTTCATATTATACTTTAAAAACATCTGCTGTCATTGTAATTATTTTACAATTATTGAAAACAACCTCAATTACTGTATAATATTAAAAGAATATGTTTACCACTTTTCTAGTGCACCATATTGAGCTTGCTCTCATTTTAATTTATATTTAATTGTGTGATGAGTTCATAACAATTTCTTTGCATCACCAAATGGTAAACTTTGTGTTGCTTTTGGTAGTTGTTATATTCTTTTTTTCCTGTAAGTTACTGGGGTACAGGTGGTATTTGGTTACATGAGTAAGTTCTTTAGTGGTGATTTGTGAGACTTTGGTGCAGCCATCACCCGAGCAATATACACTGCACCATATTAGTGGTCTTTTATCTCTTGCTCCCCTCCCTCTCTTACCTCAAAATCCCCAAAGTCCATTGTATAATTCTTATGTCTTTGCATCCTCATAGCTTAGCTCCCATATATCAGTGAGAACATATGATGTTTGGTTTTCCATTCCTGAGTTCCTTCGTTAAGATAATAGTCTCCCGGTTTATCCAGGTCACCACCAATGCTGTTAATTCATGCCGTTTTATGGCTGCCTAGTATCCTATAGGATATATATATCCTAATTTAATATATAAATATACCATAATTTCTTATTATATATACAATATCATAATTTCATATATATATCATATTATATATATAAATATATATAATACCATAATTTATATATTTATATAAAATACCATAATTTCTTTATCCACTCATTGATTGATGAGCATTTGAATTGGTTCCACGATTTTGCAGTTGTGAATTGTGCTGCTATAAACATGCGTGTGCAAGTATCTTTTTCAAATAATGACTTCTTTTCCTCTGGGTAGATACCCAGTAGTGGGATTGCTGGACCCAATGTTACTTCTACTTTTAGTTCTTTAAGGACTCTAGACATTGTTCTTCTTAGTGGCTGTACTGCTTTATATTCCAACCAGCAGTGTAGAAGCATTCCCTGTTCACCACATCCACGCCAACATCTACTGTTTTTGGATTTTTTGATTATGGCCATTCTTGCAGGAGTAAGATAGCATCACGTTGTGATTTTGATTTGCATTTCCCTGATCATTAGTGGTTTTGAGCATTTTTTCATGTTTGTTGCCCATTTGTTATATCTTCTTTGGAGAATTATCTATTCATGTCCTTAGCCCACTTCTTGATGGGATTGTTTGATTTTTCTTACTGATTTGTTTGAGTTCGTTGTAGATTCTGGGTATTAGTCCTTTGTCAAATGTATAGATTGTGAAGACTTTCTCTCACTCCAGTTGTCTGTTTCCTCTGCTGACTGTTCCTTTTGTCATACAAAAGCTCTTTAGTTTCATAGATCCTAGTTATTTGTCTTTGTTTTTATTGAATTTGCTTTTATTGAATTTGCTTTTGGATGCTTGGTCATAAAATTCTTGCCTAAGCCAATGTCTAGAAGAGTTTTACCAAAGTTATCTTTGAGAATTTTTATAGTTTCTGGTCTTAGGTTTAGGTCCTTAATCCACCTTCACTTGATTTTTGTATAAGGTGAGAGGTGAGGATCCAGTTTCATCCTCTTCCCTATGGCTAGCCAATTACCCCGGCACCAATCATTGAAAAGGGTGCCCTTCCCCACTTTATGTTTTTGTTTGCTTTGTTGAAGATCAGTCGACTGCATTGAGGCTTGTTTCTGGGTTCTCTATTCTGTTACATTGGTCTGTGTGCCTATTTTTATACCAGTACTGTGCTGTTTTGGTGATGATAGCCTCGTAGTATAGTTTGAAATCAGGTAACGTGATGCCTCCAGATTTGTTCCTTTTGCTTAGTCTTGTTTTGGCTATGTGGGCTCTTTTTTGATTCCATATAAATTTTAGAATTTTTTTTTCTAATTATGTGAAGAACGATGGTGATATTTTGATGGGGATTGCACTGAATTTGCAGATTGCTTTTGGCAGCATGGTCATTTTCACAATATTGATTCTACCCATCCATGAGTATGGGTTGTGTTTCAATTTGTGTCCTCTGTGATTTCTTCCAGCAGTGTTTTCTAATTTTCCTTGTGGAGTTCTTCTGACTCCTAGGTTAGTTATATTTCTATGTATATTTTTTCTATGTGTATATATTGTAAAAGGGGTTGAGTTCTTCATTTGATTCTCCACTAGACATGTTGGTACATAGCAGGGCTACTGATTTGTGTACATTTATCTTGTTTCCGGAAACTTTGCTAAATTCATTTATCAGTTCTAGGAGCCTTTTGGAGGTGTCCTTCAGGTTTAAAAACAAGTTAAATCCACCAATAAGAAGACAACTCAACAGAAAATGGAGAAATATGTGAATAGCCAAATAGCCACTTAAGAAATTTAAGAACAGATCGTAAATATATGAAAAAGTGTAAAAAGCAAATCAATGATCAGGGAAAGGAACACACACAAAAAAAATAAAATGCAAAAGGGCCTGAGAAAACTTTTAGGGCTAAAGGGCATATTTTTGTAATGGTTGTGGCAGTGGTTTCATAAATGTTTACCTCTATCAAAGCTCATAAAATTGTATATTTTAAATAGGATGCAGTTTTTTGTAGATAATAATTGTACAGAAATTACACCTCCATAGAACTGACAAAAAAAGTATTACTCTGCAATTTGAAAAGGCAAATCTACATTTTATATCCTATGTAATGTCATAGGAGAGATAAAAGGGATAAATATAGGATTATTATTCATTATTCTATTTTTTATATATATTACAGCAAAATAATTCCTTATACTTACATAAATGATTAAATCAGATAATATTAAAAATGGTTACCTCTTATATTTGGCTACTCAAAGAAAGAAATACTTGAAAAGGAAAGTCCAGGATGCTTTTGTAAATACAAATCTCTGGACTTTATCCCATGGCATAAAATTAAAATTTAGGGGCTACATGTGGAACATCACCAGTGTTTACCGAGAGATGTAGTTCTTCCTGCTGTATCAATTCACGTGCTTGGTAATGGTGAGAGAAGCAATCCCTGCCTTCCACCTCCAAATTATAGACAACCCCATAGTCCTCACACTTCAAAAGTTCCTCTCCAATTTTAGGGTTCTGGAAGTACTTATAATTTACCACTTTATCCACAATACGGAGCAGGTTCACACTTACAGTGGTTTCTACCAGTTGGCACTGGGAACTCTGTTATGGGAAATATGTTGAGCAGTGAGAGGACTACCCAGCACGGATAACTCTTCAAATCCCACTCCCTGAAATGAGTTTTCTAGAGTTTCAGGGATGTACTGGATACTGTAGAGTGTACATGCCCAGAGGAAAAGTCTGGGTCCTCTGCTTTAAACCTCCCCTCAGTTTCAACAAAATCTACAAGAGAGAAAAGTTTCAACTGTTTTGGATTTCTGTTGAGCAGAGTGCCCGGATTTAGGGTTTAAATGCAAAATAGCACTGCATGCACACTTTTATTTTGTCTTGTTGAATTTGTAGTTGCAAAAAAATAAGATAGTAATTAATTGCAAAAAAATAGTTGCAAAAAAATAAGATAGTAATTAATATAAATAACCATAATCTATGTTATATACAAATCTAACTAAAGTTGTATTGTATGTGAAACTAATAATGTGTTTTTAAACAAATCAATTTCTATTCATTGAGATAGAAGAGAAGGGGAGCCATGAATAAAATGATTACATGCATGCAGAAATGCATTTGATCAGACAGAAAACAAAGTCTTATGTCTAAGTAATATGGAGTCTTGGCATTTCTTAGAGCAGTTTGGGTCAAGACCTTACATAATCCAAGTTGTATAATGCAATGTAAGTATTTTGCTTAGGTTGTTTAGATACCTGTGACTCTGTAAGCCTAACCACAGAAAGACTAATATTTATCACTCTGGTTAAATCGTGGTGCAGAAAATGACTGTCCAATTTAGATGGAACAATCATTTCAAGTATGGCTTTTCTTTGGCCTCTACTTAGATAATGCATTTAAAAATATGATGAACTCATATATCAGAGTCGGATGTTTCAAAAATAAGCATGCTGTACTTAAACAATAAAACTCTATGTGGTAGTGACTAGAGGAGAAATTCAATATTTTATCACAGGAAATATAATTAAGTCAATGACATCTGTGCAGTGCAAGAGACTTTCTCAGTTTAGATTTAACTTGGAAGCCGTTCTCTTTTTGCCAAAATTGAAGAGCTATAAAAACCTTTCTACCATATAGCTTAGCTCAGTGGGAGGCCAAG